>JAUMHM010000071.1:6018104-6031829 GCA_032362435.1 Melikaiella ostensackeni | reverse complement strand
ACAGAGATGCAAAAATCAGACTTTACTATTTAATAAATTCAATAAATCAGTTTTTTCTATATAGTTTTAGATTATTTGAATTTACGGGAAATTTCCGGGAAGTTTTAAAATTTGTCCGAGAGAAGTTGGGAATTTTCGATCGAGCTGCCGGCAAGTTTAGAGTGCTTACTCCGGCAACACTGCCTGTCTCTTTCGATCTTATGGACTTGGCCGATGGCTTTGACCAATGAGGTACTTGCTGACAACTGCAAGCGAATACGCGATTGGTCAAACTCCAGTCGAAACAAACTTACGTAAAACAATACAAAAAATTTTTCAAACACATCTTCAAAAAAAAATCTTCAGACTTTCATGAGGTATCGAAGGACACAATAAGTCTAATAAATTATACCACTTTATCTACGTATACCCTGTAAACAAATATTCCTATAATGAAAAACGTTGAACTAACAATACGCAATTGAAAGCAATAGGAAAACTGCCTTGTGGATTCATTGTGATTGACTGAAATTGCAAACACTTTGATATTTAACAAATAAATATAGTTTTAACCTGAAATAGCATAGAAGTAAAAAAATCTTCGTGAATATTCAAGTGGACCACTTAATCGATTCCAAAAAGCTTGAAAACTTGTTTTTTTTTTTGTGAATATTTTGATAGCAACTTGGTTGTAAATAAACATTTGGCGTACTTTGGAATCACTTTCTTATATAGCTACATGAGTAGAAAACGTAGTTTTTTTATATACAAGAACTGTGCATTTAGGGTTCACTAGAATTATTTACAATTGGTCAATTAAAAATGCACAAAGAAACCGTGATTTGTTAAAGAAATTCATATTGAGATTTACGACAAAGTAAGACTTTGGATGTTCAGCCTAACGATACGAGACCGTTCGCGCCAATGCAACGAGTATGGTGGGGGTAGTCGGGGAACGCGAAGTCGAACGTATTTGAGCATCGAAGTGGCGGGACCATAGTTTGTTGGATCATGGTACACTCGTAAACACCGCGCCTGGTGGCAAAAATCGGAACGTAACTTAATAAACACACTCATATGCCCTGTGACTATAGATAAAGTAAAAATCACTTTTCTAAGTTGACCAAAAATATTAAAATAATGAAAACTTGAGTTTCTCTGTGATCATAAGTAAATGCCCGGTCATTACTAAAATTCCCGGTTATTTCCCGGTCTTTCCCGGTTTCCAGGTCAAGTCGCCACCCTGGTAAGACTAATAATAAACAATTGTGAGGGGCCAGCTTCCGTGAGCTCCGTATGCTTATAGAATTCAACTTCTTTGTTATGTGACTGATCGTTGGTCATTCGTTAGTGTTTGTTGGTCCAGTCTCATCGTTAGAGAGTCAATAAATTGTTAAAATAATTTTTAAAAACGTTTTGCAGGATTACGCAAAAAATAAAAGTTCAAAAAAGTTTGAAGCATATACTTAACTAAAATTGTTAGTTGGTTACATTTCAACGTTAGTTTGTTCTTTCAAAAAACTATCAACACCAACAACGAATAATAAACAATTGACCGGATACATCATTCCAGGACATCACATCTCAAGAACCAGACTCCCACTGCAATGATTCTGGAAAATTTTCGATCTCCTTGAATAATGAATAGTAGAAAAAATCCCTAACACCCTAGTGAGGCCAATCACTTCGCGAGACATTTTTTTTGCGTTATCCCGTATAATGGGGTTTTTGATTATTTTAATAACTGACTTTTTAACGATGGGACCGGACCAACAAACACCAACTAACGAGTGGTTATAAACAATTTTAAAACTGCCGATGGTGAAGGGAGGAGGGGGCAACTTGACACCCCTGGTTGGCCCGTGCAGGATTCAGGAAAAGTTCATTTTATCCCACTGTATGTGCAGGAATGTAAATTGCAAGATATTTCGCAAATTATAATTTTTTTTGAAAACTACTACGGGATGATTTTTTTTCACGATTGTGAGGAACATATACTTTATCAACTGATATCTCTTTGTATTACTTATCAATTAACTAAATGTACTGTGTCAACTCTATTACATAAGCCATTTTATTATAAAAGAAGAAGTGAGCTGAGGGGGAGGGGGGAGGGATGAGAGAATAGTACGCAACATTGCCTCAAACGAAGAGAGAATAGAACAAGTTGATAATTTCGTGCATCTCGGAAGTTTATTTACTGCTTAAAAATAGATGCAGAGATATTCAGACGTATAAACGAGGATAAAAAGATTATTGGCAGTGTACTAGCCATTACTAAAAGTAAAAATGTGACGAATAAAGCTAAAATTGCAATATATAATTTTGTACTTGCACCTACTGTGCTGTATGGTAGCGAGACGTGGACGAATCAAGAAACGGATAGGAGTAAAGTGAACGCGGTTAGTATGCAACTCCTGCGGAATATCTGCAATAAAATGTTAATGGACAAAGTCAGTAATGATTGCGTTCTCAAAGAATGTGATGTAGAAGGAACAATGATTGACAAGAGTGAAAGAAATTCGCTGAGATGGTTTGGTCATGTTGAGAAAATGAATGAAGGACGTTTAATCAAGCAAGTGTATTTAGAAAAGGTGAATGATAGCATACCCAGAGGTAGAGCGAAGGGATATTAGAAGTCGTAGAAAGACAAGAGCGTGGAGAAAAAGATGTATGGATGTTAAGGAAGCAGAAGCAAGAGGGAGATACACAATAGGATAGAATAAAAAGGATGTTGCGAAAACTCGCGGGGCAGTAAAGTTTTAGTCACCACTGACGCTGTGGCCATGAATCAAGTTAGAAAACATCAAAGAAATTGGCGCACGGCTTATATTGACTACAAGCAATCGCTCCCTTCGGTACCACATGGCTATTTGCTTGAAGTTATGAAAGTTCACAAGATCTGTCCACGTATCATCGACTTCTTACGTCGTGCGATGATGCTTTGGGGAACAAGAATTAAGTATTTTGATCATGGGCAAGCAAGAATAACTAGATTAATTCGCATTACGGCGGGTATCAGAGGAAGCCTTAACTATCAGGGCAGAAACCATAGAGGAATTCAAAACGCAATGGAAACAAGGAGCTATCCACGGCGAATGCCCCAAAACTTTCGATTAATATGAAGTGGGCAGAGAGGCATCCAATATTTTGCTGAAAAAGGGCTTTTTGTTTCCTGAAACGGAGGGGTTCGTGATAGCGATTCAGGACAGAGTTGTCAAAACCAGAAACTATCGCAAGCATGTGTTACATCAAGACGTGGTTAACAGGTGCCGATTGTGTGGAGACACCGACGAATCCATCGAGCACATTACTGATGGTTGTCGTGTAATGGCCCAGAGAGAGATTAGACGCACATACATAATGATGTAGCGAGCATTATACATCAACAACTAGCCCTGAACCTAAGACTCTTAACAGAATGGATGCCTTTCTACAGAAACATTCCAGTGTCCGTTTTAGAAAATGAAGACTACATCTTATACTGGGGAATGTTACTATCCAGGCGAATAATTATATCCGAGCCAATCGACCCGACACACAGTGGGAGAAATCTGAGAATTCCGGCCAAAAATACGATTTTGGCATTTTCTCATTTCCAAAAATGACTATGCTTAACATTTACCTAATAGTATGAAGTATTTAAAACACATTTAACATGTTTGATGTTTGAACATTTCAATATACGTACGTATATTGAAATATTGAAATTCAATATATATATACGTTCCTTTACGCTCAAATTCGCAAATCAGTCCGCTTTTCTGCTTTTTCATCGATTTCTTTACCGCAAAATGGAATTTTCTCTCGGGTGACAACTTAGACTGATATATTGACTCACAAATACATTTTTCATGAATGAGACAACTGATATCAGTTGTTTTGAATCCATAATTCTACTTATACTGAATAATCTGTTGAACTCAATTTTTTTCAAGGTTTGTGCCCCCGCAGGGCCCCCAAAATGTCCGCCCCTGACATCTTAAAATGAAATTCAAATTGAGAATATCTCTGGCATTTACCCTCAAATTTTTCATCAAAATCTGTCGGCTGGTTTGGTTTTTATACATTTTTCACCGCAAAATGTGATTTTCTCCCACTGTTCGACATCGTGATGCGTGAGAAAAAAGGTGGAAGAGACTATACCACCGAAATTGCTTGTCCACTAAACCAGAACTTGCAAGCAAACTATACACCCAAAATCTATGAGTATATCAAACTAAGGCTTGGAGTAAAGACAATGGAGGAATGTCAAACATGCATCTACTCATCCTATTGTGATTTCGGCTACAGGCAATGTGCACGCAAGATGCACTGAACATCTCGAACATCTGTGAATCTGTAGGGTACTGACAGCAGCTCAAAAAGTGATTTTATTAAACATCTGTCGCATTGTAAGAAACTTCCTAGACCATCAGGAAGTAGGCGACTAAAACCTTAAGGAGTAACAGATGGTAGCTCTAGAAAAGCATCCAGAGGCGATTAATTTTACCTCCAACGCTCTCGGCCGCTGCGTAAAGACAACAGCGATAAAGGACGAACTCCAAACTACACCATACACCTAATTTTGTGCCTACTGCAACATCGTCGCAAGAAATTTCAACCATCGTATTAAATTCATAACACCTGTAACTTATCAGACACTTAAATAAGTCCGTGGCTGATGATGAAACATCGGGTGCACCCGAGAAAAAAGTTGAAAAACGCAAAAAAATAATAATATACCCTATGTGTGTACAATCTCTGCACGTAGACAGAGGAAGTGCTTATTAGCAATAAGAGTTAAAGTTTAATTCTAAATTTTGATGGAAATGTAATGAAACAGTCTCGTTTTTTTTCTAAATTTGGTAAGGTACATTGCTTACCGATAAACATTTAAATAATTGAAATGTTATACAAGTTCTTTAAATAATTTATATTTGTTTGAACAATTTGTTTACATTGATCACGAAAATTTGATATTTTCAGTATGATTACACTCATATACTTCAGTTATTAATGTTTCAGAACAACAAACTTTAATTTTATTTTTATGGAATGAAATCTTACTAAAAAAAAAACTTTTCATGACCAGTGTAAAATCGTAGATATGCTATTATTTTCACAAAAACGCATTATAGTACGGCGGTTAATAGACGATATTGCGACCAACCTTACATTTTATTTAAGAGCATTCAGACTTGGCTCCGGGAGAGCAGCGGTATAGCGGATTGCCTACCTAACAGGGGTAGATCTCAAAAACTTAACAAATCGTCCGTTTCGGTGACTTCTATGGGCCGCGATCGGTCGCCCACTTGACAAATAGTAGTTTGAGGCATACGCCGACCATGACGATGGGTTGTGGCAGCGGATTGCCTACCTTTCAGAGGCACAAACAGAAAATACCGGAACCACAGTGTTTCTATCAAAATTTCTTGCACAACTGATATATCTGCGGCATTTTTTGATGAAACTACCTTCTACTAAACTAAAACCTAATTACTGATGAAGAAATATGCGTTCATATACATCCCGCCGTCTGCAGGGTGCCGTATGGTCTTCTCTGTCCTAACGCTCGGAGCGGTGGCTTGCGCTGCAGCCTGGCCGAGCCCAAGAGGCGCAGCGCGGTTACGCGCGCTTTCGTCTGCCCCCTCCCGCCCCCAGCCGAAGCAACAATGCAGGCTAGGCTTCGGAGTCGCTCGGGCTCGTTCGGCTCAGGCTTGTTCGGCTCGCGCTCGCGCTGCGGCGCAGCGGCAGCTAGAAAGGTGGGGAGAGCGAAAGCGCGAAAAAGTAATTGCTTCAAGGAAGAAATGTTATTTGTGCATCTGTTGTTTTTTTTGAGTGTTTAAATTCAGTGAAGTATAATACAAGGTGAGTGAGTGTGTATTTGCTGTATGTGGCTGTGTCAGCACGGTATGTTTTGACAGAGCATACATTCCATTACCTGCATGCTCTTTTCTGATAGGCAATAATTCATAAAATATATTTCAGTTCGAAGCAGTATGAAAGTCTCACCAAGTGCCGCCGAGCACTTGTTACAAAAGGGAAACCCCTGAAGTGCATTCCGCCAACTGAAGACTCGCTAGAACTTCAGATAAGACGAGCAGCCTGCGAGGGACTGAAGGCCAGCCAGATGCTCCATGCAGTGATAGACTTGCTCAATTCTTCTGCATGTGGTTGGAAATTATGCCCAGAAGGATGGACTATTCACTATAGACCTATACCTACAGCGCAAGAAGCCTGCAAAACCACCATTATTTCATGCAAATGCAAAAAAAAGTGTTCGGGTAACTGCAATTGCTCGAAAGCAAAAGTTACATGTCATGAATTTTGTACCTGTGTATGCCAAAAAGACTTTTATTAGTGTCATTTCCTAGTGCCAAAGCATCGTTCACATGTCACCTTTCTTCTATATTCAAAGAATTTAATTTGAGTTTTGTATTTTCGTAAATGTATGACATCATTTTCTCTTTAGCTATATAAATAAATTAATCTTCAACTAAAATTAAACTATCTTTGACTTCCCGACTGAGAGTTACCCTCGTGAAAATAAAGACCGAAAAAAGACTACAGTAAGCAGGTATAGACGTTGGTTTCAAAGTGGTCTCAAACAGTCATATTCTGGTCCCCAGAAGACCACGTTTTATTTGCCCGTCGTCCTACTCAGAGAGTCTGTAGATACAGAGCTATGTGTCAGGCAGAGAGAGTAGTATATATTTCAATACCATAAAAGTAAGCCAGGTACAGGCTGAGAGGAGCATACCAGAAAAAGTTCAAACCCTGTCTGCACGCGGTTTGGAATCGGCCTTTTTTCGGTCTTTATTTTCATGAGGGTAGTGAATAGACCTTTCCTAAATAGTTGTTTACCAAAGAGCAACAACCTTAGAGGTAAAATATGACACTCTTCATAAGATAGAGGTGAGGTAGAGTCATGTTCCATCAAAAAATTCCGCAGGTATACCAGTTGTGCAAGACATTTTGATAGAAACACTGTGATTCCGGTATTTTCTGTTTGTGCCCCTGACAGGTAGGCAACCCACTTCCACAACCCATCGCCATGGTCGACATATGCCTTAAACCACTAAACGTCAAGTGGGGGACCGATCCCGACCCAAAGAAGTCACCGAAACGGACGATTTGTTAAGTTTTTGAGATCTACCCCTGTTAGGTAGGCAACCCGCTATACCGCTGCTCTCCCGGGGTTGCAACCTTGTTTCCACTTCTTAAAAGTGAGCCGAGGGTATATACTAAAACTGTGTCAAGTCTGAATGCTCTAGAAAAAAATGCAAGGTAGGTTTGACTAACCGCCGTACTACTATATTATAGTTTCGGGCCTGTTTGCGCTCGCTTACAGCGATAAGAAACTTTGCGAGTCGGAATTTTCGCAAGAAAGCTCATACCGCTTCCGTTATTTGTTACATTTAAGAAGTGCAAGCCATGATCATAAAGCTGAGACACAACTGCTAAAATTCGGTCAACTTTCGTTTCCAAGTTTGTTATTTAGGTGCACTTGAACCGAAATGAATTATTGATACGCCGAATAGCTACTTCAAAGATAATTAACCGCTCTTCATTTTTCATAAAATTTAGCTTAAAATGTAACTTTATGTCCCTATATTGTTTTACGCAGCGGGATAACGGGATCTTATATAACCATTGTAGATTTCACGTACAATTTTAATGTACTTAGTATAGCGAGTACCTGGTAATATGACCATGTACACAATATGAAGTGCGATATAAAATTCGAAGAAGTACAATAAGAGTAGGCGTTGATATTAAATGCAAGCGATTTCTGGAGAATACAATCTATCGCATAATGTAATATGTGATTTTAGGTGGTAATAAATTATGAATTTTCTCTCAGACTTCAAATGGTTACAGCCCAATATACTGCTGTCCCGGTATATATCATCAGTCACGGACAGATTTGTAATGCAATCAACTAATCTGATGAAAGTAGTATGCCTAATTTGACATATTGGGTAGCCTGGTTTTTAACCCCACCATCCACGGACTGGGTTGCAGCCAATTGATAAGAGTCGATGAAAGTTCATAGAAAAATTTCCAGAGGTACCAGCTGAGGGATCGAACCCCGGACCTCTAAAGTGAAGTCCGAGCGCCTAACCGCCATAGCCAGTGTGGCTCATTATAGTTATATTATATGAGGCTCATTTAATAAAGAGGAAAACCTCAGACTTAAAATGGTTAACCTACGCAGACGATATTTTATTTTACAAATATCACTTCTATATCAGTAGAGCGAGACGAAAGTTGACGTTTGCAACCCTCGGACGTCAAAGCAATCCTTGCGCATGCACACCAATCTGTATTACCAACAGTACATCACTAGTTGACCGTTTATCCCGTCCGATGGCGCTGATTCTCGCAAAACAGCTGACTCCTTAGCGAAGAGAAAGTTCTTTTAACCCGGTCTCTCGGGGAGAAAGTCTTCTTCTTTTTCTATTAGATTAGCCAATGGCTGATCTACGTTGACACCATACTTGCTTGAGCAGCCTTGTATATACGGTCCGGAAAGAAAGTAATAGAATTTGGGATTTGCGCATGCGCGAAGATTGCCTTGGCGCTCGTGGGTTGTAAAGGGTAACTGCCTTCTCACTCTACAAGCATAGAAGAGAGGCATATTCATGAATGTGTGACACAAAACTTTAATGCTTCATTTAAAATTGTTCATTTTTAGAGGCTTCGAATTTAAAAATTGTTTTATTTCAAACACTTAGAAATCGAAAATTTTCGAAATTAAACAACTTCGAGTTCTCGCTTTTTTTGGAGTACTGTTATTAGATATAAGATTCGATTTTTTTCTATTGAAATGCCAAAAAGCTTTGAGACTACATTCCTACGTGGCCATTGATTTCAAAATTTTAATAGCGTGGTGGATCAAAATAATAGCCGACGATTTACTGTATAAAAAGTAATACTTAATTACTAATGAAATAGCCAGAATCTAAAAAATAACAGCCTTTGGATGCATATCAACTTGTCAAGTATCTCGTTTAATGATACTGCCCAACACGATTTTTGTCCTTGAAACAATTCCACGTTTTTTTTATAGGAACTTTTGCGTAGATTAAGAATCCCTCGACAAAAATGCTCTAGCACGTTAAGTTTTTGAGTGAATCGGGGTCAAGAGGTAAAAAAGCGTTTTTGACACCGTTTGGAAGCCCATAAATGAATAATGCGACGTGTTAGAATCTTCGACGAGGCTTAAATGATAGCTTGAACCTTTTCCTTTGAAGCTATTATACCAAAATCTAATGGAAATGACCATTAGGTAAAAAAAACAATGCATTTTAGACACTTTTTGGAAGCCCATAAAGAATAATGACACTCTAGGGCATTTTTTTTGTCAAGGGGTTCGTAATCCGCACAAAAAATCCTCCAAAAATTACCTGAAATTGTTTATTGGACAGAAAAAGTCTAAAAATGTCGGACAGTGTAATTAATACTGAGAAAATCGATCATCGGATGTAGATTGATTTTCTGAGATATAATATCTCATGCAAAGCGTAAAAATATGGTTCTGTCTCATTCCGATCGAACAAATCCGAAGAAGAGAGCTTGGAATACCAATGCAGGTTCAATCCTCGGAAGCTACTTGCAATAATAATGTTTCCCGTTGTTACCAGATCAGGTAAGCGAGACCGATTTCCACGCCGCATTTGGTGTATCGTAGTTTTGCTCTTTTGATAAGGGAGTAAGTTTCGACTTGAGCTACCTCTTCCTTAGCTTCTACTCGAATCTACCCGGATTCCTATTCGAGAAAACGATATAGTTCACTAAAGGAGGTAGACGTATAATGCAGTTTTTCTGCCCCGCCTACAAACTTTGCAAAAATAATGCTCTCAGAGAGACCCCTTATTCCTAAAAAAATTTTACCCATTGTGCATTTAAATCGGAGAAATAGAGACTGCAAAGTCATTCATTTGTATGGCATTTCGCACTTTGTGGGGATGTTGTTTAAATTTCTTCCTATTCTTCTCGTAGTGTCACCAAGCTTTCTCCAAAATTGTGTATCAATATGAAGCTTAAAATACGTTGTCCTGGTGATCCTAGTACAATAAGTTCATATTAGACTTGAAACTTGAAATCTTGAATATTGAAATGTAATGTAATTTTTCAATATAATTATTAATAGAAAAAGATCTATTTCAATGGTTTTAAAACTACTTCAACCGTCTCGAAATTTACAAAGACATAGTTTTACGACTATCCATTAACAAATGCATTTTAAATCGAACGGAACGGAACAGAATAAGTCTTTTATATCTACTCGTGACATGCAACTGGCGAATACGGGAATAATTAAGAAAATTAATCAAAGTAGGCGACATGCGCAAAAAAAAACAAGATTTCGTAGCCTATTTAAATATAGTATTTAAAATGTTTAACTTTTATATTTTTATTTCACTTAAAAGGGGATTTTTTGACGGGGGATTCGAGTTGGTATTTATGCCCCTTCGAAGTTTCAAATTTTGGCCCTTATGTCATTTGGAATTCATGCCAAACTTTTGGCTTTGGCAGGAAAAAAGTAAGACAAATGGACGGACACCCGACCGAAAGTATAAGGGTTTCAGCCCAGCGCTACGAAACCCGAAAAAGCTACTCTTTGTCAGATCGACGCTTACAAAAGTACAAAATATAAATTTTGTTATATATTATTCAAATAATTTTAGTAATGCACACATAAAACATCACAGAAATATCTTCAACTCTATGAGCAATACTCGTGCAAACCCAACTACTGTAGCGCTTTTGTGAACAAGATAATTAAAAACAAATTATTAATGATAGAAATTCGAGTTGACAAAAGAGTGTTCATCTAACGTTATTTGTGATGATGCTTCATTTATAGAGAATTCAATGTAAAACCAGAAATAATAACCCCCTTTCCTTCATCCCCCAACAAAAGAACTCATATTCTAACTGATCTTCAATATTGTAGTATTGGCATAAATTTTGTTTAAGTTAGTTCCGGTAAGTTAATTTATTTTCGAGGCTAGCCGGAAATGAATCATCTTTTCGCTAAGAAACGCACTTTTCACGAATGATCAAAAGGATTTCACGCTCCAACGAGGGGATTCATCTTCGTGACAAGTAGGAAGCTATCACGTCCGATCTTGGTGATGGGCACGATAACTGGTCCACGTCAGCACAAGCACAATTATTTCTATCCGAGAGATGCGAATCATCTTTCTTGACTAATTGTTTTCCACTGAACTAGTTGCTGAGCCAACAAGAAAATTAAGGCCCTTTATCAGAATGGAGTTTGCGAGGTCACGTTTTCCGGCCGAATGATTGAATATTTTCGTCTAATCTTTTGCATACGCAATCTAAATAGTATTCTCTTTTTCCTACCAGAGCTCGTTTTTTTTTTTTTTTTTTTTTAAAAAGTGTTTCTACTTTGTTTAATAATAGAAAAGAATATAAAAATATCAGTGACGCTCAGTCTTATCCATCTCTTGGTTCCGCTGTGTGGTGCTGGACCCTTTGATGGCAGACGAGGCGAGGTAGACACCGCGTTGCGAGTAGGAGGCTACTTTCGTTTACCCGGAACGAATGGTCCTTCCATTGCTATGGGAGTAAGCCCGGTTACAAAAATTAAAATGGAAGAAACATGACTTAATTAAATTTTAAGTAGGTGAATTATTTTCTTCATATAATTATAAAGAAGTGAAAAAAATGTTGATGTAAATACAAAAGTACAATAACTTTCAACTGGGATTTTTACTATCTTTTTTTTAATTTTCTCATTATAATCTAATGAGGATAATGCAGTTTATTAAAATTCGATTTAATAATATTTTACCAAGTCCTAGTATTGTAAAAAAATTGCGTGATGGGTCTACCGCACTTCACAAACTGCAAACAAGGTTTAGGAAAAGCGGAATATACCTGTAGTCGGCTTGGAAATTATGCGTGGCACTGTAGATTCAGTCTGCATGAATTAATTTAATTATTTATACACTTAATCAAAATTATAATGTTTGTTTGAATCAGTCAAAGTTTGGTTCAATCAATCAAATAAATACACTACTAATACAGTTAACCAATGTTTGGGTACTTTCAACAAATAAACAAATATTTTTCACCATGCATAATTTGGTAGATGTAGCCAAACAAATTATTTACATAAATCAAGCGTCGTTTTAATCAACGAAAATTTGTTTAAATTTTTTGAATTGAATGGTTTTTAAACTTATTTTTTTATTTACACAATAATAACCGTCGACGATGAAGAGGCTATACGCGTTGAATGCTGTTCCTTACTCAGTTCCAGCGTGCCATATTTACAAGTTGCATATCCTACTACAAAATTGCATTACGCACATTTTCTGTCCTTCAAAAACATTTCCTAACTTTCTTCTTTTTCTAATAAACCCCAAAAATTTCCATTCTTTCTGTGAAACAAACATTGCAATTGTTTGTATTCAACTCGCTCTACATTCTAATCCTACGTTATAAGAACTTTTAAAATTCAACTTTCAGAAATCATACACATGGTGGTGCCAAAGAGCATTGTTAATTAAATTTCGAGTAATTCTTATAGATAGTTATTATAACAATTAATACGCTTACTATTGTTTTCATCTCCTCCACGCTGACTCCACGCTTCAAAAGGAATGTGTATATGGATTTCCGATTTGGGAAATTAAATTTAAACTAATAATCCTATCGAAGGACTAAGGATTTGGTTGGATTCGTCACAGCAATATCTCCTACAGTTTTTTTTTTTAATTACGCAAGAAAAAAAATTCTCAAACAATTACGATGTTCATACAAATTTCCTTTTTTTTCAATAATGCAAGAACAACAAAAGCTTAATTTAAAATAATCAAAATAATTTGTAATAGTGTCAAAAAAATTCATTTGAACATTGCTCCTTTCCCCTACACGCTAACTACATAGTACAAAATAATGTACATACAAATTTGAAATTTGCGAAATTCATTTTAAAAAAAAAATAATAGTCCTATTGAAAAAAACCAAAGGTACTGATGAATTAGCTTCAGAAATAACTCGACGTTTTTTTTAATTTTGCAAAAAAAAATTTCTAAACAATTACATTGTTTATAATATTTTGCAACTTTTTAACAATAATGCAACAATAACTGCTGTCAAAAGTACATGACAACTGCACAACGTTCCCTGAAGACCAAGGAATGAAAATGCTGAAACGAATCCAACAACAATACGTATGCTTTTTTGATAGAACTACAAATTTTTTTCACTTTTTTGACAATACCAGAACTTGGTAAAATAATAATAAATCAAATTTAAATAGAATGCATTAGCTTCATTAGATTATGACAAGAAAATTTAAAAAAAAAAGGCTAAAAATCCTAGTTGAAAGTTATTGTACTTTTGTATTTACTGAAAGATTTCGTTTATTACTGCAAATATTAACCGATTTTCATCAATCTTTTTTCACTTTTTTGTAATTATATAGAGAAAATAATTCAACTAATTAAATTTCAGTTAAGTCATGTTTTCATAATTTCAATTTTTGTAAATGATTGAATACAATTTAAATTGCTTCAGACGTTTCGGCACACGATAGTGGCCCTGCTCAGTGAATTTTATTTCTGAAAAAAGTACAAGTAAGGGTGTTTATAATACTAAATACGTCTACAAATTCATTACTTTGGTAAATTCAGTTCTTTGGTTAACTTTGGTAGGACAATAATCATTCAAAACATTGATTAATTAGAGACGAAGTGTGATTTAAAATTAATGAAAAAATTA
>JAUMHM010000071.1:6001582-6013369 GCA_032362435.1 Melikaiella ostensackeni | reverse complement strand
ACACACACACACACACACACACACACACACACACACTCCCACACACACACATATATATATATATATATATATATATATATATATATATACCATACTCTGACGTCTCTCTCAAGCCACTTTTTTTGGTGGGCTTGTGTAATAATTATGATATTAGAAATTCAAAATTCAAAAGTGTGAATCCAATATGGCAGCTGAAATACGTCTATTTTGACCAAAGCCGTGTGATTTCTGGTATTTAAGGGTTTTCTTGGTCGCTGAGAACATAACGGTGTTATGTCGACGTTCTCGAACACTGTTACGAATGTGTTCTAGAATCAATTAAGAGCTCAAATTAGGACCTGCTACAGAACAGTTGTTAAAAAACTGTTCTAGAACCGAACAATCACAGGTGTTCAATGACGAATGTTTCATTTTTGTTCTAGAACTGTGCCGTCAGAGTGTTACATCGACGTTATACAGAACACTATTACAATTGAATTCTTCAAATTAACTATCAAATAACCTACTTTTATAACTCATAACGAGAAGAAAGAGTTGTACTACCCTAATGTCTTTTATGGACACAATTCATTCGAAAAGAAGCAACGCAGCTATACCTTTGTAATTATGTTAAGAACATTAATATTCTTTAACAGAACATATTATATTTTTCCACACTATATGAACTGTCTCTCCGTATAGTAATCATGTAAGACATTTAAGAGGAAAAGAGAAAAGCCCCCTCATTATGAATCTCCAGGGTACTTTTTCGAAAAGCTGGTAATTAAAATTATTAAATTGAAATTAAATTAAAATTAATTAAAACTATTTAAACAAGTTTTTTAAAGGAAATAAGTATTTGTTAGGAAAAAAATTCGGTAAAATATTCATCAAAGTGCTTGAACCAAGATAAGACTTTTTTCTATGTTCACTCTTTTTTGTACAATTAACCTTTTTCAAGTTATAGCGTTTTAAACAATTCAATTTGAACTAAAATTGACATATTTGCAAGTAGATATATCAGCACCTATTAAACCGAAAAATTTATTTCAAAAAATGCAAATAGCTTTTGAACACACGTGCTCCACAGGAGAAAGAGGAATTTTTTCATCGACTTGTGTATAATTTTGTATGAACAAGATATTTAGTTCGATCGGAAAATTTCTTCTTGTGTGGAGTACGTGACGTGAAAAACCATTCGCATTTCTTTCGAAATTTTTCGGTCTGATAGGAACTGACACATCCCGTAATATTTAACATTAATTTAAAATTGATTCTGAAGGATCTTGAGATATTACGAAATATTTCAAGGCTTTTGACCGATTTTTAGTGATTTTAAGGGATTTCCATGGTTTTAGAAAACTTGTTCAAACAATCAGCGGTCAACTTTTCAAAAAAGTACCCTGGATATTCATATTATCAGAGGGCTATTTCGACATTTTAAGGTAGTACATGCGCGATTCGACTTTTGGATAGAAATTTTTTAAAAATTTGGACTGAATAAGAAGAGTAATATATAACTTGTCATGAAATTTGAATGAGATAGACCGTTTCTATCGAAAGATGATATACAACAAAGTTGGTAAGTTGTGTACGTATCGCCTATATCAGTCTCGTGTTAGCACGATTCTTTCAATTTTAACGATTGAATGCTTCGACAGATTCTAATAAAAACTAGCAGACAAGAGAGGGTTATTTGTCAGATGTTATAAAAAAATCAGAATAATTGACCTTTTTTTGTAAATATAAACATGGAAAGTATTCTATTCTAGCGAAATCGTCGCATGCATAAGCAGCGTTTAATGGTATGACTGTGTTTGTGTGGGAGCTTCCGTGTGTCATGCTGCTCCAAGTACATATTTCACCAAAACTTCCTCCAACATAACCTAAATTTTCCCGATTTGCTACCATGTACTATAAGCGAAATTTTTTGACGCCGAGGTCAGTGCATATACTACCGTAAGCCAAAGTTACCTTCTAGATTCTAGACCTCTCAGTGTATACAGATGTATTAGTAGCGACTCGATTATAACTCGTACGCATGAAACATTTTTCATTCTTCAAGGACAGAATGCTTTGTTTTCTAAATCAATACACTGCGATCTATATTTGTTACAAAACATATCTAGAACTGTTACAGAATTTTTGCAGAATTATTACAGGACATGTGTAACAACGATTTAGATTTATTCCAGAATTGTTACAGAACATGTAGAATAGAGTTTTGATTTGTTTCATAATTGTTGCAGAACGTGTGTCACAGCGTTCTGGAAATGGTATAGAATTATTACAGAGTATGGGGTTACTCTGTGGATACTAACGTGTTACTAACCTGTTCTAGAACATGTTCTTTATATTCTGGAACAGTTATACAGATTACAGATTACAGACTGGCGTTGTTTTCAGATTCTTTTTCTTTATTTGGAGAGTATTGAATACTATATCTTATACATACATCAAATCATTTTCTCTAAGTTCTGATCTGAAATAGTATTCAAATTTCATTTGCTCTGTTAGTTTATAGTCCCGATATGTACCAGAATCTTTATTAATGAATTCAACTTCAATCGCTTCTCTCACTTCGTTTGCAACTGAGTTTGTTAGTTTGTGATTTTTGGAACCCAAATTATGTGAACAAGCCCCTTAAATTCGTCGCTAATAATAGATTTCAATTCGCCTTATAATCCAAATTCTCTGACCGAGGTGCTCCCATGGAATTAGGAGTTTCACCGGATTTTTTTGGTCTGTACGAGCTCAAGATTGCGGGTATTTGAATGGCATGATTCTTGTGATCGTAAGCCTGTTGTTCCATATTACTGCAGAACCTTCTCATCTTCTACTCAAAGTTTTTGTACATTTGAGTGATGTTCTGAATAGTTGTATTCTCCGATCTATTCGTATTTCGGCAGACATATGTGACAACAGCCCTCATTTTTGTGACTGCTTCCATCATCTCAGTAAGTTTTAAGCTAAGGCTAGCTGTGTCGATGGCCACACATCATTCCATACCTGTAAAGTTGAAAATCTTTTTTCGAAATTCATTACTTTTATTATCTGTCGCTTCTTTCTTTGTTAAATTATCTTCCGTCGTTTTATCGTTTATGTCGGCAGACTTATTAGGATTGTTGATAGGGCCATTACTCATTTTAAAACGTGACACAACTTTCTGTGTGTGTGACGCATGATCGGCAGACCCTTTTAAAGAGTCAACGAATGTCCGTTTAAAAACGAAAATGCAGTTTTTGGTTTATCAATAGGATTTTACTTGATTTGATGAAATCCACTAGCTAGGACAAAAACGGTAGAATATTGAGCCCTCCTACGGGTTTATTTCCACTTCGAGGTCCTCTTCAGTAGTATTAATCGCGTAAACGTGACAAGTCCTACTCGAATTGGAAAGCACGGTTTCTTCTTTAATCAAACCGTTTCTAGTTTATTTTTATTTTGTTTTAGGTTTATTTTTCTTTTATTATTGGTGGATGTCCTTCTTTTACTTCGTCATTGAGAACACCTACTGGAATCACTTGTCGAGTTCTTGCTTTTATATGAATTTTACTTCGGCCTCTTCCTTTGTAGTCATGTATTTGTTTCTGAGCGCTTTTTGATTCTCTGTCAATAAAAGGGATAAGTTTTGTGGGGTTTGAATGAGTTACTATGGTATTGTGCCAAAATGAAATTTCAACTCTTTTTTGATAGAGATACTCTCTTTTCAGAATTTCAACCGCATTGATAGGAAAATCAGACGAAATTACATGAAAAGTTACCACAGCATTTTCCAGAGTTAGTTTTAGTGTACCTATAGTAGAAATTCTAATGGACGTTATTCCCTGGCTCTAATAAATTCACTTTCCGTTATTAATAACTCTTCCTTTAAAGAATCTAATTTTATTATATTGACATCGGCTCCAGTGTGCACTAAGAATGAGGTTTTTGTTTTCAAAAAATTGGAAGATGAGAATTTCACGACTGGATATTCTCTACTGAGCTTTGTGTGGAAGATTTTTCGTGTTTATTTAATAGCGAATTCGGTTATCTGCACCGGAGTACTCCAAGAGTGCTCCGGACCAATGTCGAATGTTCGATTTGACAACACTACCTCGGTGCGGTTCGTTTTTGGCGTTCGGTTTGACAACACTGCACTGGTGCATTCGTGTAACGTTACTGGAACATGCTTTGCTCCAAGGTAGTGCATCTTGTGTATTCGAAATAAAAACTTTACTCTAGTGCAGAGTGAAAAACGTGTTCGAATATACGCTCTGGTACGCTCTACTCTGTAAAAGGGCAAATTTATTTGCACCGTCTCTTGTGAGGGTGCATTTGTCAAGATTGTAGTACGCATGCTCTTTATTTAAATTGCCATGGATGAAATCTTGGAGTTTAGTGCTTTGCTCGAAAGTAGTAGTGAAGAAAATTCTGAAAGTTCAAGTGATAGTTGTGAAGAAATTATGAAATTTGCCAATTTCTTGGCAAAAAATTGCCTCCTCTGAAATCCCAGATGCCTTGAAGCCATCATTTTTCAATCGCATGACTTGAGGTTCTCCTAAAAAATAGCAAATTATACATTTGTCATTATAAAGCTTTCATGCCAAAATATTCTGACAACCTCATGCAGACCTCATTCCTTATTCCATTCAAATGTATTTGCTAAATTTAAGCATAATTAAAATGTTGGTAATATTAGAAATCTTATTTTCAGGTATTATTATTATTATTATTATTATTATTATTATTATTTAGGTATTACTATTATCATATACCAGCAATTTTGAGAGATTTCATGAGATTTTGGGTAATTTAAAAAGATTTAACGATATTTTAAGGAATTTCATGAGATTTCAAGGGATTTCACGAAATTTCGTTGAATTTTCAGGTATTTTAAGGGTTTAAATGAGATTTTTTGGGATTTTGATTATTTCAAGGAATTTGAAAGGATTTTACGAAACTTATTGGAATTTTCCGAAATTTTAAGGAATCATTAAGGAGATTTCATGGGATTTTAAGTAATTTTAAGGGATTTAAAGATATTTTGTGGAATTTTAAGGAATATCAAGTAATTTTACGAAATTTAAAGAAATTTCAATAAACTTTGTAGGATGTTAAAAGGATTTTAAGGAATTATATGAAACTTGTCAATATGCCTGAGATCGGACAAGGAATTACAAGTTTTTATACTTCAAAAATTTAAAATTCTGAATTATTTTGCATACTTCTGACATAGCTTTAAACATTTTAAAATCCTTTGATTCGAAATTGCACTGTAAAAAATTTCTGGAAATTCTTCTACAATTTCATAGGGATTATTCCACATTTTTTTGGGAAAATGGTTTTCTCTAACATTTTACGGAATTTCCCTAAGACTTTTGAAAATTTACTAAAAATTTCAGAATTTTTTTTTTTTAATTTAGGAAATTGAACAATACTTTCTAAATCTTTTGGTAATTTATCGGAAAAATTAGGAAATATTCCCTAAATCTTTCTGAATTAAAATATATATAAAGAGTTTCATCGGCTGCGACTACCCTTGCCACTAAGCTTCACAACCTTATAAAGAACACGTACCATCTACACCATATTTCTAGAATTTTATACGTGGTTTTTCTCACCATGAACCATCCAACAGCAACCGAAAAATACATTGATTCATTACATTTATTTGAATAGTGTGCAATTATTATTTAGTTGCAAACTCTCTAAGCAAAAGACCATTTCTGAGATGTTTATAGTTGATTCTGTTAAAAAAAAACGTCATGCCTGAATTGAAAAATGGGCAAACATTAATGAAAACTCATTTAATTCAAGTATTTCATTTTATTATTATTTTTAAATCTCGTGCGAGATTGCCATGAACACTCCTTGGTCGAGCGCTTGATTCACGAGCAATTCATAACAGAGCAGTGCAGTGGAGCTTGCACGCGGTCACGTGACATGCACCGAAAAATTGTACACTTTCTCCGTTTCATGACGTCAGAGGTATGCTCCATGCTAGCGCGCAGCAAGATTGGAGCACACTATCGCAATGCAGTGGTGACGCACTTGCTCGCAGCAGGGGCAGAAAAATGTAGATAACCGAATTCGCTATATGTTAGATTGTGATGTTGCAGTTTGCAACCCACAAAGTACACTTTATGGTAATATTTCAGTTGAAGATATTTCAGCAAGATCATAAATTATATAGTCCGAGACACCTCTGAGACTACGCGATGCTCCATGATTCGTTTCGATCTAAATATTGTGTTAAAATCGCAATTTTGATTTTTTACAGTGTTTGAATTAAAAATTTTCTGCACTTGAGCTATCAAATTCAATAACTCACCCGACGCTCGAAAACACTAAAAGCGTTGGTCCCCGGGTCTCAAGAAATGGGAATGTTCAGATTCACAAAATTAATTTTTTAAATATAGGCTTCTGTACAATAACAATCCAGATTCTATTTACAAATCTTATGTCCTAAGGTTAGTTCTAAGAATAAAAATTAAAAACTGAAAAAAAAAATTTTTTACTGCTATTTAATAAGTGATTAAAACATAAATCATCATAACTCGTACAGATATTATTGAAACTGTTTGAAATTGGGTATACACATATGAAGTATACTCGGCGAATGCCTGAAAAATAATAAAAAGTTGAAAATGACCTGTTGTTTAATAATAACCAATTAAAAATTAAGGCTGATCGCTAACCACATTTTTCTACTTTCGGAGACAAAAAGTATTGAGGCAACTTCAAATTTGGAACAATTTCCAGCGAGAAAGTTGTTCTATATAGTTCAAAGAGAATTTCTGGAATATTTTAGATAGATTCATTAAAAGTTGACTGAGAGATATACTTTGTCAAATAGTACGAGAGTTGGGTGAGTTTATGATCCGAGAGCTCAACTGTATCTGCGATAATGATAAAATGTTTTTTATTTATAATTTTTTTTTAAGTTGTACCTATATTATTCAGATTCTTTTCACGAGTGCAGAAAGATAAGTATGATAGTAGAAAATGTATAAGTACAAAAACGAATAATGTAAAAAATGCCCATACATTTTATTATAATTCGAAGAAAATAATTATTGCTCAGAGTGAGAATTCTACGAAAATATACTATACTCCCATTGTTATTAATCATTCTTAGAAAAAAATTATTCGTCTGGGCGAACCAAAAAATTTCTAATGGGGTCGTTCGAAAAAAAAATTCTTTTTTTTTCAATTTTAACTTAAAATATTAAAATACAAAGTTTCAAATGAAAAAGATATCGACGGATATTTCCATTCACGAAAATATTGAAAGAAAGTAAATAGACAGAATATAGTTCGAAAAGGCCAGTCCAGGTATAAGGGTTCTAAATTTTTTGCAGTTCGACTCATGTACAGGGCACACTCTCTTCACCTATCCCACTTATACTGTTGAGCATACTTTCTATCGGTGAAGCACTGGTTCGTGGCACTAGCGCCAATGCGTAGCTGGTTCCCAAACTGAACCTAACTAAGCCTTCCCCTGTCGTCTCGCTCCCCTTAGCCAGCATCATTCTGTCCGCTGCATTGTCGCCTCTATACTTATCTTCCCTCTACGGTACGTACCAGCACGTACATAAGGTTACGCAATTAAATCAGAAATTCTCTGAAGAAAGGAAAAGAAGAAAGACGCATGAAAAAGTTCACCAATTGTTAACTGTTATGGTTCCATTTCTTCCCTGGTAGAAAGTTCTTTCCGAAGCTACCCAATTGTATCCATTTCTTTCCGAACCTTTCCGAAATCTGCATCCGTTTCTTTCCGAAAATGTCTGATAAAAAATCAACATAACATTTTAAGCCAAAATGCTGTTAATTTCATTTATAATTGACTTATAAGCTATTTGCACTAACTTGAATTTTTCGGTCGAAATTACTCAAAGTTTGTGAAAGAAGCGGAAAGCTTCGGATACACATCCCGAAAAGAATCTGAAAGAAAATCGTACACAAACCTATCTGAAATTTTTACCAGGGTCCTTTCTGCAATTTAGTAATTTCTTCACTTTGCATTCGCATTGCACTCCCTTCACGTTTTTCTAAATGTGAATTTAAAAAAACGTTTCAATTTATGAAAACTTCAAGTTCAGCTTCACTTTGAGAATTATATTTCAGTTTATTGAGACAAATTGATTCATGGAGTTAGAAAAACTCTATAATGTGAATACGTAGAGATTTGTAAATTTTTTTACAGTTCATAAAAAGAGAATACCTTTATCCATTTTAGTAATGCACCAATATTTTAAGTATAAAGTTTTTCGTTTTCATGAAATGAATCTTTTTCTCTGCGATTATCATAGAAAAACTTTTTTCATTTTTGTAATGAACAGTATATATGGGGATACATTGATTTATAATGTCTACTTTTATAAAAAGAAATTAAGCTTCCTTTCAACTTCGAAATTTCAGAGAGAGAAAAGTTTCTTGACGAATCACCATGTAAATCAATTTGAAAAGTTAAAAATAATGACCTTGGTGTAGATGTTTTTATGTCAAGGCTTATCATTTTTACATTAATTAGAAAATATATGTTAATATTTTAAAATTTCGACAATCTTTCATATTTGAAAATATATTATATTATATACAATATAATATTACAGGGTTTCGCCAGCAATTTTTTAAATTATTTTCGAAAGTTTTATGCTTTTATTAAGAATAAGAGAGGTTTTTTGCGTGATAAAATGTGTTTTTTTTATTATATATAAATTATATTCATAACGTAATAGAAAAGTTCATAAGAAAACAGTGAGCAAGCGAGTATAACGAGAATCGTTAATAAAAAAGATCGTAATAATAATATATTATACACGAATATTTAATATATGTCGATCAAATTTTTCTCCAAAATTTAAGAAAAAATATTTTTAAATAAAAATAAAATAATATTTATAATTTTATGTTTGGTATGAACGACATAATGCAATTCCAATAATTTTATTCATCCAATACTTTCCCAATTTACTTATACTTTATACATATATACCAATGTTTGTGCGCAAGGAGATGTTATGGAATACTGAAGCTAAAATTATAATTCATCCACATTTTTCTTCAACCATCTTCAAGTTTACAATACATTTTATTAGTCCTGAACTATCTCAATATCTTAAAATTAGAAAAAATTTAATTCTTTGTTTTTACTTCACTTAAATTTTCCGCCTCTCTGAACCAATATGGCGAAACTGTGCGGCTTGCTTCTGAATAGATGACTTTTTTGTTACCTGCGCGTGGCTAGACCATGTATTTCATGGATCATGCATCAAGCTGCCCGCTGCATTGTCGCCTCCTCTATACCTATCTTCCCTCTACGCTGATAGCGGGGACGTTGAAATGGTACAGGTTGAAATGGAATAGGTCCGACTGTATTAGCCTTTAATTTGTGCATGAAAAATATTGATACTTTGATTTCGATACTTTAGTATCGATACTTATCTGAATCGAAATAATAGTTTATAAAGTATCGATACTTTGATTTCGATACTTTAGTATCGATACTTATCTGAATCGAAATAATAGTTTATAAAGTATCGATACTTTTGAATCGAACACTTTTTTTAAGTATTGCTCATCACTACTGTCAGCTAATCAGTTGTCAGTGCACAACCTTTCTGGCCAATCAGGTGGCCTATGGTCTGCGTACATAAGCTGAAAACGCGGCCTTGCATATACACACTGTATATGCTGGCATATGCATTGCATGGACGCGTTCTTAGCTTGCATGCGGCTTATGTAGAAACAGTCAATCAGTTGCCAGTACGCAACCTTTCTAGCCAATCAGGTGGCCCATGGTCCGCGTACGAAGCCACTGTCAGTCAATCAATTGCCAGTACGCAACCTTTCTAGTCAATCAGGCGGACCATGGTCCGCGTTCTCAGCTTGCGTACGGCGACGCGGACACTGTCAGCCAATCAGTTGCCAGTACGCAACCTTTCTGGCCAATCAGGTGGCCCATGCTTAGCACGCAATCTAAAAACGCGTCCATGCAGATGCAGTGACAGCAAAGATATTTTTTGTAACAATGATACCAGGTATATCTACATGGACGCGTTTTTAGCTCGCGTACGATGGACGCGAAAAATGTCAGCCAATCAGTTCCAGTACGTAACCTTCCTAGCCAATCAGATTTCCCATTGTCCCCGTACGCAAGCTAAAAACGCGTTTAGTAGATAGCGCTACAATTATATCTCGCGCGCGCCTGTTACGCTGGGTCCATGGTCTTTGCTGTCGTCCTGTCAATCTGTCATCGTAGATTGTCAAATGATCTTGGCGTTTGCGAGGTTATTGTCGTCAGTGCTGTTCTGTTTCGAATCGTTGATTTAAACATTTGGCGTGTTCTGCAGGCAGAACAGAATTCGTTGCTTCTATGACGAGGGTTCGGTTCGCGACGCAGCCTCTAGGGAAGAAGGACCTTGAGCTAAACTGCTAACTCTCGGCTGCAGCAGCAGTGCGAACCGTAAACAGTGCTCGGTGGATATACACACCCTAACGCAGTATTCGCAGTATTTTTCACAAAAATTCTGGGTTACTCGGACCTTTTTGCTCTACCAATTACAGAATCAGTGTGATTCCGCGGACAAGGCTAGAGTTCAATTTTCATCCTTCACGAATGCTAAGGATTGGAATGCCGGTTCTTCACCAAGTGATTTGCGCGCGGGTTATAAGTGGTGATGGTCACAAAAGTGGTAATTGCCTTAATTTAGCTTCGCGTTTTTTCGTGTCTGTACGTGTTTTCAGAAATTTTACTCGAGTGGTTGCCGACATCTTCATAGAGTGTTTTATTTGATGCCTCTTGGAGAAATTAAAGTAAAATGGTTTTTTTTTTTAGAGGGGGTTGTTGGTGGAGCTGTGTTTGCTGTTTAGGAAGGTGATTGTGGAATATCTAGGTGATTTGTGAATTCTAGTGGTGAGTTGATGGGACAAGTGCTGACAAGTGAAATTTCAGTAGAATCGAAATGGATAATCGGCTTAGAATTGAGGTTACGGTTTCGATTGTAATTCTTACGAATCAAGGAAGGAAACAGCACAAGAGGTCATGCAAAGTTAGCAAAGGGATTGGCAAATTGAATCACAGTAATTACAAGAAAGAGGAGGAAGAAGAAAGTTTGGCCATATGCCGCCAGCCGTGTTATCGGCAAGAGGCTTGTCTACCTTGATGGACCACGGACAACCGGACGCTCGTCATCGGAGCGAGCGATTTTTACTATACGCGGAGAATGGCTCCTCTCAGGCCGTTGGTACAAACACGACCATCCTCTCCCCGAGGTTTCAACACATCAGCACAGTCATCAGTCAGTCTAGGTGAATATTTGACAGTTGCTAATTTGGTTTAGTAGATTAGCACCAATAGGTACCAGATAGATAGATTGTATCATTTTATTTTTAAGGGCAAAATTAACACGTATAAATTGAAAGTACTCAATTTCCAGAGCTTAAAATTGAAAATTAAAATACCTGAAATTTTGGTTATTCTGAATTGAACAAACGGGATTGGTTCCAAACCTTTTGTTTACTATTTTTAACTTGATTCCACATTTAATTTCATTGTTCTACAGCCCCGACCAAATGTTTAGGTATGTGGATATTTTCAAGTGGTTGTCATCTTTAATACAATGTATCAATTTTTGAAAATCATACTGTCTTAAAACGTATACAAATCTGCGTTGATTGATCCCTATCTTATTGTTTTCAATAATTTCGTAGAGAAATATCTATAAAAAACCGGGGGTCTTCGCTAAATTTTAAGATCACCAATATCTTTGAAATTATTGAACATTTTTCAAATTTATAGGACCCATTTTAAAGGGTACGCTC
>JAUMHM010000071.1:5972074-5985879 GCA_032362435.1 Melikaiella ostensackeni | reverse complement strand
TAGCTACGTTTTTCGATAGAGGTACAAGTACTTTTTTACCTCCTAAAATTTTTCTGCAAAATTTCACTTATTCTGTAAATAATGGCCAATTGAATATTGACGTATTCAATTTTTTATTTATTTATATCTCGTGAACGATTAGAGAGAACTGAACTTTTTTTTTAATGAAGCTAAATACTTTATATGTTTCAGGTAAATTATGAAAGTTGTTGTAAAAGTTTAATTTTTTCAAGTTATAAAAAATTTGTTTAAACAATTGCAAATAAAACCATGTTTTCGGTCTCACGCAACAATGAGATTGGATTCTCTTGATGCGTGAATCGTCACCGAGTATATGAAAAAAAGAAAATGTCAGTAACCTTTTATATTAAGGAAATTATTAATGTTTTTCTGATGAAGCGCGGCCTCCAACGGGCTTGCAGTTTTTGACGCGCTAGCTGCTTACGCTGGCCCTCTCGGAAAACTCATGAATTTTGATTAAAGAGATCATAGACACAATATCAGAACCCTTCGCATTTATTATTCAATGAAAAAATATGTCAAACTTATCCGAAGCATTATATAATTTCAAATATTAAATACCACTGTTCATTCTGAACTAGAAAATATCTTACACAACAATTGTTCCTGTCCTTTGGTATGAATGCATGGAATTAACGAATCTTAGGTAAAGTTTTACAATTTTGATGTTGCGATTGATACAAGTTTTCGTGCGCCGATACCATCGCAAGCCCCTTTTCCGTGAGAAGTGGCAAAAAAATGCCACTCGGCCTCAATACCGTATGTAGATTGATGTGAGAGAATGGAGGAAAAATTAAACTTGTTTTTGTATTGAGACCCAGCGAAAGAACTTACGAGTGGATTCGATCTCTGATACGGTTCGTGTATCGCTCAACTGGTGAAAGGATTAATCCATGATCTACGATCGTGCATCCTTCACTCCAGCTGATCAAACTCTGCGTGTTTATATATTATTTAGCTAATTATCTCTTCTCTGTCTTAATAAACACTATAAAATTTAAACTCAGTATAGGAGTAAGATAGAAGTTTTGTAAAAGCACTCGAGAGTATAAGTCCTTCTTAGATTCGTTGCACGGTCACCTTTGCGGCAAGGCAAAGTTCGAAGGGCTTGTAAGGCGTTGGTATACTTCGCGTGCTCGCAAGCCCGGCCATCGTTAATAAACCTACGATTTAGCCCAAATTAACCTTGCATGTACTCTTTGTGGCAAGATTGTGCAAGTGAAGGGTTTAAAACAACGACAACTCGAATTTTAATTCTACGTAACGAACTACGCGAATTTCCATGAAATTTACATAATTTCAAATTTCAAAAATTGAATCATTGTCAAAAATCTTAGGTTTTCAGTCTTAATATTTGAACTTCGAAGTTTTACACAAACGATAACAGGTGACATATCCACTAGAAAGTGTAACTAAGGGGTCAAAAATTGATCAGTTTCAAAAATCAAACCCCTCATCTAAAATTTAAATTACTTTACCGATTCAAAAATTACCTTTTGTGATTTTCCAAACTGATTCCCAGATATTAACTGAAATTTAATTCTAAAAACTCGCTACGGGGTTTTCATCCTTTTCATCCTTTTTTATTCTTGTCATCCTTTTATATCCTTGAATCCTTTGGAAAATATAGTTTCACAAAAGAGATTTTCTCTATGAAAAATTCTTTGGATTATTAAGGGTTAAAAAATATCAACTCTTCTTTCAACTTTTATTCAAGAGTCTTTACTTTTGTCACTTCCATTATTATTATCAGTTCATGGCTGAAATTAATGGCTTTGAGAATTATCAATTCTTTCATCTAATTCTCATTCCAATTCCTTTTTCATTTTATTACAGTTATTGTGCTATTCGGCATGGTTTTCATCCCTTGAAGGCTTGAAACTCAGTAGCAGAGTCTTTTTATCATATCAAAAATTTCCAGAATTTAATTCAGGTCCATGAAAACAGTTTCATCTTGTTGTTTTCTTTAAAAACTACTTGGAACTAAGTACCTGAATATGCATGAATCCTTTTTACTCTCACATTTACAATTTTGTTGAAGCAAATTTCTTTTCATTTGGAGGAAAGAATTATTATCTGCTCTCGAATTCTTTCAATAAAATAAAAGATTTCACCCTCATTTCTAAACAACTAGATCACAAAATGCCTAATAATCCAAATCAAACTCAATTTACCGGTGATATCAATCGCACACTCAGTGAAGCCATGATGACTTCCATGGCTGAGTGTTTTGACGTTCAACAAGGGGTGGTAAACATTCCCAGTTATGATGGCAAAAATATGTCCGTTAGAGATTTCATTCGAAACATTATAAACGGAGAATCTTCGGTGCCGGCTAACCATAAAACACAGTATCTTGAAGCAGTATTAGCCAGATTGAAAGGGACGGCCCGAGATGGTATTCATGGAAAAACTTTTACATGACTTGATGATTTAATCAAACATCTAAGACAGCAATTTTCACCCCGTAAAACGTATTCATGGTATTTACATGAAATTTCAATCATACGAATGAATCAAGAAGAAAATGTCAGTGAAATCTTTGGTCGAGTCATTCTCCTGAAATCAGGAGCTCAAGCGGCCCTTGAGGATAAATATGCAAACGTGGAGCAATTGCTACCCCCTCTTAATGTTTGTTCCCTCGAAGCCTTCAAGCGTGGTTTACCGCATAGTATATCGGGCTTGGTAGGAGCGCGCAACCCCCTAAGTTTAGACGCAACGCTAAAAGTTGCGCTCGAGTACGAAGCACGACATCATTTGAACCCTCCTTATTCCGCAAAATATTATCGCGAATCAAGATACCCCCAACCCAGTTACTCAGGATCACGAGACCGTAGTCGTAGTTATCCTGTTTTCTTCACAACAGATTCATATAAAACTTCTGACCAAAAGAAATACACGCCACGTGTAATAAAAAATCCTCATTGCCCCGAATTTTCTCATTTTCTGCATAATTATATTCCTCCATATAAATATCCTTACATATTCAACCCTTATTCTTATTTCCCAACTGCTCCTCTACAGACCACTCGATGTCCTATTGCCTATAGTTCGCATGATGGAGTAAATACTCCACCTCGTTCTCAATCTCCCAGTCCAGTGAATACGGAAGCTTCAAACGACAACATCGCTCGCAGTTCCGACGCAGCGACGAGTACGGAGAAACAGAAGCGTCATACAAGTGTCCGAGTTTTAATGAAAGAAAACAACATTTCTGCACGAAATTCAATCTAGAGTCCCCAGCAGTAGAATTTTCATCCCCTAATTTCAATAAATCAAAGGCTTCATTTTTAGTAGACACTGGAGTTGACATAAATGTAATAAAATTAAATTCTTTAAACAAAGATATACTTGTGCCAGAGAATGAATCTGTCGAGACTCTGGAATTATAACAATTTCGAATTTCCACATTAGGCACAATAAAACTGAACCCAAAACATTCTGTTGTAAATTTTCACATTGTATCGTTAGGTTTTCTTATAAATACAGATGGAATTCTAGAACGAGAATATTTCCGACAAGAGAAGGTTAAAATTTCATTTTGGCATAACCATATGGTCACCCATTCTAACCCCATGAAACCTATACCGTTTATTGATAAAGAATCAATAAATGCTCTCAAAAATATAAGGAATTATAAAGGGATATTTGTCGCCTAAATTTAAAAAACAAAAAAGGATAACTTCTGCACCTCAACCAAAAAGTCCATCAGACTATAAATTACTCTCAGTTTTTTCAACCCCTTGTCAACCATCTATCAAAATTTTGGAAGATTTGAATCAACCAAAAAGCCCTACACAATCACATGAATGTAGCAGGCCCCTGGCCATCGAACCCAAACTAAAAATGAGAAAGACTGACCACACAAGTATACCCATCATAAGCGAATCACCTCCGTTAGAAGTAAAGTTTACTAACTTTCCCAAGGTAAATTTATATTCAAAAGTAAATAGTTGCACAAAAAATTCAACAGATTCGGGAGGAAATTATCTACATTTATCTTCCTCTAATTGTAAATTCACTACCCCTGTAAGACGATTGCTTAGGAACATAGGGGCTATTGACCATCAAAATATCAAAGAAAAACATCCCAAGTTAGGTCAAGTTTTAGTAAATTCTAGTGGCCGTTATAATATATACACGGTGATTAGTAAACATGACCATTTCGATAAACTCAGAGAAGAAAATTTAAGGATCGGATTACACAATCTATACGTGACTTGTAATATCGAGTCTCTCAGAGTTTCGAGTCACGGAGATTTAATCGGAACGTCATCAAAAGCTTGCCCTTAAATAACAATACCATAAAATCCTAATCACGTACATTTCTTTTAAACGGGTGGAGAAACAATATCAACTTTCCCAAAGGGCAGATTTAAGCCGCAACAATCGTACCAAACAGAGAAGTTGCAGATTTGAAGGACAAGGAATTTTATATAATTAACCGTAGAAAATACCCATTATATTACTTAAGTTTGCAAAAATTTTAGGAATTTCGTTTTGAAGACGGAAACTGAAATGTAAATTTAACTATGCCGAAATAATCAAAATAAGATAACTTATACATTTTTAAAATTTACATGAATTCAAAATAAATTAAAAAGATGCAAAGGAAGGAAGAGGATTTGGAGGTTGCCTTTCTTCTTTTCTTTTTCTCCAAAGGAAATTGAAATCTTATACAGAAAAATCATTATAATTCTTTTAAACATAATTTTCAATACACAGATGGAGTGGCTCATTTCAACTTAAAGGTTTACCAGGTGGAAATGGATTTTTTTCCTTCTGCTCCCAATCATCCGAGGAAGTCCCTCGCAGTACGAAATTCAAACCTCAAAGGAAAATTCCGGACTATTTATGAGAAGCTGGAACCCATACGACTGACGCAAAAGTACTGGAGAATTGTAATTTTCTTGAACACTGGAAACTTTAGTCAACATCTTCATATCAATGACATTCTACGAGACGAACGAATTCTCATTATCTTGCTTTGGGTATCGATGACCACACGTATATAACCACCACTGCAAATCGCCGCCGTGCCAGTGGAGCAAACGCTGAGCGTAAGGCATGATGTTACTATTCCATTATGGCCGAAAGGTATGTGAAATACAATCCGAGCACAATGAGACTCCACCTGAATAACTGAAGGAACGCCCACCGCGACATAAAAGCATTCAAACAAAATGGCAAGAGAAAAGCAGATAAGACGAACGAACTCACAACTGCATACGATGACGTCAACATTACATGACGGCTACTCGCACGTGAAAGGTAGTCCGACCGTGATAAGCAGCATGGGACCGCCCGTAGAGGAAAATGCTAAGTACCGACAACATGGCATCTGGAATATTATACACCTACCCCTACAAATCTACACAGCACCAACACAAGAACGAACCTTTCAGAAGAACGTGTCGCTGTGAAAGCACGTAAGCCAACTACGATATGAAGAATCATGTTAAAATAATTACCATTCAACAGAGATAAATGTTACCGTTGCGTTAAAATTTCTTGTTTTTACAATTTCTTTTATCTGGGATTTTCAAATTGTGGGAAACGATAATTTCAGTAGAAGATCTTTCGTCATTTGCGTTAAAAAAAACAGGAAAATTTGAATTATATCTATGTATATTTAATTTGTATAATAACCATTCACACGGAAGTCCAAACAATAAAAGGCCTTAGATAAAACTTCAAACTTTATCAAATTTCAAAGTCAAAATGACCTTGAAACATATTAAATTTTAACAGCCTAAAGAAAAGGTCTGAGAAAGAATACGGCAAGGAGAATGAGGACGGTTTGGTTATCTCGTTCCTTTTCCTTCCCCTTTTTCAAAATTATTCGTCACGTAGTCGTCTCTTAGGACCTTATTACTCTATATTTTGGGAACAGTCATACTATTCTTAAATATGTTGCGAAATTTTGTCACATGAAATGATTCCATTATAAATTCTTGTTCCTTTAAGATTATAATAATGACCAAGGGCATTAAGCCGAAAACTTGGTTTCCATTCTGTTAAAGTTCAGTCTTTATTATAGGAATTTATATGGTTGAATGAAAATTGAAGTCGATCTATAAAATTCATGCATTCTAGTAAATTATCATCAGATCAATTTCCTTTCTCTAAGGTTAAATTTCGAAAACAGGCGCATTAGTGGCACACATTCGATCTTGAGCTTAACCGTGATAATTGCACTACTAATGATAAAGTAGAAACTATAAGGTAAATAATAGTGTAGTACCATGGCAAGGAATGTGCCAAAGCACAGAATTGCAAGGAACGTGCCGAAGAACAAATTTGCGAGAAACGTGATGTTTTGTTCATCTCTATCCTATATGAACCCCAGAGATAATTCTGGTGGTCGTCTTTTGTTCCAAGCAGTCACGCTGTCACATTAATCCGCGAAGTACGAACCGCTTTGATTAAGTCGCGATTTCTACGTCATTGCAAAATATTCCTTAACGAAGAATGGCTCTGATTAAATCGTGTACTTTCACCTCACTATGAAATACACTGAAAGTCTCTAATAAGGCCTTCTGTGATATGGCCTTCCGAGAATTTTGTTTGACGACTAGGGGACGACGGGGTAAAGAGAGATTGGCTCTAAAGCCAGCAAACTCGCTCAGTACCGCACTAACGAAGAGAGCTGTATCACAAGCGCATAGTTTCGTCAGTTCACACGGTCCGCGCTTCGCTTCATTCGCTTTCAGTGTTCATGTTATGTGTTACAAAAATATCGCAGGAAAACAATAAGCAGCATTTATCTTTCAAAACAAACAAACGTTTAAAGAAATTTAATAAATATTTTTTACTGCGAACGAAAATCAAATAGAAATGGTTCATACGGCCCTGATTGTTGACATTCGAGTCCCACGGATTTAAGGCCAAGGCCATTTAAGGCAAGAACCAAAGTCGGTCTTATATTAGAATTCCAGTGTATTTAACGAGGTGTAAAGTATCGAACAAAGTCCTTTCGGCTGTGGCTAGGTACGGTCGTCGACTAAGTCTTTCCGAGCAAAGTCCGCAGTGTTATACGGTCGCGAAAAAAATTACAAGTAGATTCAATCTCTGATACGGTTCGTGGATCGCTCGACTGGTGAAAGGATTAATCTACGATCTGCGATCGTGCATCCTCCACCTTAGATAATCAAACTCTGCGTGAGGATTTTGCAGTTGTCTTCCGATTATAGAGACGCAAGCGACAACCCCTAATTCTTCTCTTGCACTTTCTGGAATAGAAAGGTAGAAGTAAGTTTTTATATATTATTTCACATTCTCCAGAACGAAGTGGAAAAACCACCAGAAACCCATAGGAATTAGCTCAGCAGTTGCCATTAAATCCATATAGATTCATATATACTCAGGGGTCAATGAGGGCCAATGAGGCGTTCCCCAGAACAAAGTGAAAATACCACCAAAAGCCCATGGAAATCAGCAGCGACTGATAATAGATTCATATAGATCCATATAGATCCGGGGGTCTATAAGGACCAAATGAGGCATTCCACAGAATGAAGTAAAAATACTACCAGAAAGCCATAAAAATTAGAAGCGGCTGATAGTAAATACATATAGATCCATATGGACCCGGGAGTCTATTAGGGCCAATGAGGCATTCCCCAGAACGAAGTTATATACCACGAGAAACCCATAGAAATTAGCTTAGCAGCTGATGTTTATTCCATATAGATCCCGATAAACCCGGGGGTCTATGAGGGACAATGAGGCGTTTCCCAGAACGAAGTGAAAATAGGACCAGAAACCCATAGAAATCAGCTCAGCGGCTGATAGTAATTACACATAGATCCATACAGGCGCGGGGGTCTATGAGGACCAATTAGTCATTCCCCAGAACGAATTGAAAATACCACCATAAGCCTATAAAAATCGGCTCACCGGCTGTTACTAATTCAATATAAATCCACATCGACCCGGGGGTCTATAATGGCCAAATGAGGCATTCCACAGAATGAAGTGAAAATACCACCGGATTGCCATAGAAATTAGCAGCGGCTGGTAGTAATTACATATAGATCCATATGAACCCGGGGGTCTATTAGAGGCAATGAGGCATTACTCAGAACGAAGTGAAAATACCACCAAAAGCACATGGAAATCAGCAGCGGCTGATAATAGATCCATATAGAATCATATAGATCCGGCGGTCTGTAAGGACAAATGAGGCATTCCCCAGAACGGAGTGAAAATACCATACCACTAGAAATCCATAGAAATTAGCAACGGCTAATAGCAATTACATAAAGATCCATATAGACCCGGGGGTCTATAAGGGTCAAATGAGGCATTCCCCAGAACGAAGTGATATACCACCAGAAACCCATAGAAATTAGCAGCGGCTGATAGTAATTACATATAGATCCATACGGACCCGGGAGTCTATTAGGGCCAATGAGGCATTCCCCAGAACGAAGTGATATACCACCAGAAACCCATAGAAATTTGCTTAGCAGCTCTTGTTTATTCCATGTAGATCCCGATAAATCCGGAGGTCTATGAGGGACAATGAGGCATTCCCCAGAACGAAGTGATATACCACCAGAAACTTATAGAAATCAGCTCAGCCGCTGATAGTAATTACATATAGATCCATACAGGGCCGATGAGGCATTTCCCAGAACGAATTGAAAATACCACCATAAGCTCATAGAAATCGGCTCACCGCCTGTTACTTATTCAATATAAATCCACATAGACCCGGGAGTCTATGAGGTCCAATGAGGCGTTCCCCAGAACGAAGTCAAAATACTATCAGAAACCCATGGAAATCAGCTGAACAGCTGTTGGTGATTCCGCATGGATCCATACAGAAACACGCGTTCTATCCGCAATTACTTGCAATTTTGGTGACAATAACCGACACTTTCTATATAGACTTCTTTTCTATATGATTCTATAAATCCTTTAGTGGAGAGTGCGCGAAATTTTATTATAGTTTTCCTATACATTAGTGTTTCCGTTATTCTTGTGCATGTTTCAGAGTCCTTAAATCTACTCTTGGCTAGGTTATTCAACAGTCACCCCAATTCTCCCTTTCTACTAGGAGGGGATTATAATGCCCGAATTGGGGAACTGAATTCTTTGGAAAGGGAAGCCCTGTCTCTGAACGCGCGGTTTTCTCCAGATAGCACAACGTTGGACTCTGTAATTAACAGTAGAGGGATGGATTTAGTTAATTTTTTAGAACATAATGATTCGTTCGTATTAATAAGTAGAAAATCTAAAGACCCCCCTGCCCTTTTCACGTTTCATGGGCGCAAGAATAAAGACAGAGCTAATAGTTTAATAGACGTAGTTGTGTGTAACAGAAATGGTGCGGAACTCATAGAAAATTTAGAGATATTGCAGATTCCAATGTTATCTGATCACATGCCAGCAGTAGTGTCATTTGACATAGGCCTGACCGAACAGGTTCGTACTCCTCTGACTTCGGGACCTCCTCAATGTAAACTGGTGTGGAGGGACAATCGGGATGTACTCTACGCTGATCTTATGAGGGCTGCCTCACCTCCATTAGAAACAATTAAAACATCAGCAAAAGGATGTAGTCTTTCGGTTAACACGTGTCTAAATTTTAGGAGTAGAAAACCTTGGTTTGATTTGAGTTTTGCGCTGAGTCAAATAAAATTGAAGAAAGCCCTGAAAAGGTGTAAGAATTCTAATTTTGCGCGTAGTGGATGATACGAAGTATAAAAACTTGAAGTACGGCTATTATAAACTAATCAAGCAAAGAAGTTGAACATAGATAATGTATTAATAAAACCTTCGCAACTTACCGGAACTTAGCCAAATTTTCGAAAGCAGTTAACCATTTCATACCTGAAAACATTAGATTAGAATGTGCAAATTTAATCCAGTGGCCAGACTATGCCAACTCGTTGTATGGCCCTCGCGATTCTCCCATGCAATTTGAGGAACAGTCATCGCATTCTTTCCTTGACCTGGAGATTACACAAACAGAGATATGGGCTGAGTCTGAAAGATAACTTCCAGAAAATCAGGCGGGTTTCAGGATCGGGAAAAACTGTATGGATATGATCCATATTTTATATATTTATATATATTTTTATACATTATTTTATATATTTATAGCGTAAAGATATCTTTACGCTAAACTCAATTGTTCAAATCTATTTATCAAAGCCTCAAGGTAAAGTTTATACATTCTTTGTTGATTTTGAAGGGGCATTCCCGTCCGTGGATCATAATCTTTTTTGGCGTAAACTTTCAAAAATGAGGGTTGGCACAAAAATCTTGAGAATTTTAGTCAGTCTCTAAATGATCTTGAGAACTTCTCTAGAGATCACGGACTCAGGGACTATCAATTAACTCAATGACAGAGTTGTTTTTTCTGACCTATTCAGATGACACAGTCGTGTTCGCTGACTAGCCAGTGGATCTTCTAAGAAGGATCAATTTAATCGCGGAATACTGTTAATTTACTCTGCTAACAGTTAATAAGGAAAAATCGAAGGTTATGATATTTTACAGGGGCAGGCCTCCAAAAGAATTTTCATTCTTCTTTGACGCTAAACGACTGGAAGTCGTTACTTCATACGATTATCTGAGTATAAGTTCCACATCCTTAGGGTTATATTTAAGAGCAACTAACAAAAAAATCGGTTCAGCTAACTCAGCCTCGGGGCCGATTACTAAGATTCTCACTTCTGCTAAATTGGATTCTCCACATCAAAATTTTTTTCGTAGGAGCAAGTATGGACCATCTGTGGCTGTCCCTTGAAGCTACTGAATTGGCCAGAAATGAAGATGTAATTTTAAAAAGCCACCAGAAGCATCTCAGGCGTGTCGATATAGAGAGACTATGCTGCTCTGAGGGCCTCCAGGTCTTCCCTTACCTTTCCAGTGGAAGGATGTGTACGGTCTTCAATGTGTGTGCGATGGAGGACCTTTCTCATGTATTACCTGTTTGTTCTGCCTACAATGATCTTAGACGGAAATAATATGTCGCATCTACAGTAGATGATAGTTCAAACCAATTTTGGCTACGTATACTGAACTCTGATAAGATAAATGACACGCGTTCCATTTATAACTTTACGAAGGATGTAGTTCCTATTCGTGCCTCCATTCTGGAAACCTCAATTATACCGCCTCGCCTAAACCGACCATATTTAATTACGCTCTGCCGATTTGTTGCACGTAGGAGCCCTACTTGCACAAGTCAATAGGCCTCTAGCAAATTAATATTTGTATTTTGTAGGATACTCACCACTTTAATGTACACTTTATTCTGATGTATCACTTCATCGCATCTATGGTAAATGATAGTTCGAATCAATTTTGGCTACGCATACTGAACCCTCATAAAAGAGTTCAGAGAGGAAACAAGGAAGAGACTGGATGATATGAATAACGATATAAATAGGCAGGGGAACGAAGTGAGGATGGAAGTGAGAAAAGTAAGAGAAAAATGGGAAGAGTGAGATGACCTTTGGAAAGAGGAGAAAGACAAGGTATGGGGTAAACTAGAGACCATTGAGAATAGACAGAGAGAGGTTGACGAAAACAGAAATAGCGAGATAAAACAGTTGGAAGAACGGATAAGCAACTTAGAAATCGGGAATAGGCAGATGGTGAAGGAAACAGAGAGTGAAGAAGTAGTAAAAGGGAGGGATGAGGACAGGCAAAATGAGAATGAAAGATTAAAGAAGAGATTGAGTGAGATTAAAAGAAGATTGAAAGGGGAAGAAAGGGCGAAGAGGAAAACGAATATAATAATTAAGAGTATGAAAGTGAACAGAGAAAATGGAGTAGAAGAGTTTAAGGACCTGATGAGAGACATCGATGCTCAAGTCACAATGAAAGGCACAAAGAGACTGGGAGAGAAGAAGGAAGGGAAGGAATGTATGTTTATAGTGAAAATGGAGAGTGAGGAGGAGAGATATGAAGTTATGAAAAAGAAGAGGTTGTTGAAAGGAAGAAGAGAAAGAATCGAAGAAGATCTCACGTGGTTGGAGAGAAAAAGAAGGTGGGTAATCAAGAGGAAGGCATGAGCTGAGAGGAATAAGGAAGTAGAGTAAGGATTGGGAGAGACAGGATATGTGTAAACGGAGAGGCTTGGATTTGGGTTGATGAACTGGAAGACCTGAGTGAGGGCAGGAAACGGAAAGTGAATGAAATGGAAAAGGGGGAGGTTAACCAAAATACAGGTGTAACGGTGGGGTTTACAAAACACAAGAGAAATTGAATGCAAGGAAGGAAGGAAAGAAATGAGAAAAGAGAGACATAAAGGTAGCATTTTGGAATGTGTCGGGTTCAAAAACAAGGACAAAGGATTCTGGTGGGAATTGCAAAAGTGGGATGTGGTAATGTTGAGTGAAACCTGGGTGGATGAGAAGGAGTGGAAAAGCATGATGAGAACTTTATCGAAAGGATATGTGTGGAAGATATAAGCAGCAAGAAAAGATCACGTAAAAGGGAGAGCTATGGGGGGCATGTTGTCAGGGGTGAGAAAGGAAATGAGGATAGAGGAAGGAACGGAAAAGTATGCGGAGGAAAAGGATGGAACAACGGTGAAAAGAATAAAAGTAGGAAAAATGGTTGTGGCAGTTGTATGCGTGTACAGGAGAAGAGGAGAAGAGGAAGGATGGACAGTAATAAGGAAATGGACAGAGGAAAAAGAGGAGGGGTTGGTGCTGATATGGGGGGATCTGAATGCATGGATCGGGGAACAAGGGGGAGAGGTATGGCACGAAGAAAAGGAGGTATTTGTAAGAAACTCGAAACATAGGGAAACGGATCGAGAAGGAGTGAGGCTTCTAGACTTGTTGGGAGAATCAGGATGGTTTATTTGTAATGGAAATACCACGGGGGATAAAGAAGGAGAAATAACGTTCACGGGGCAAGGGGGCACCGTCATAGATTACATTCTAGCAGAAGAAAGAATGAGAAAGTTAATGTTTAAAATGGAAGTGGGCAATGAGATAGGCTCCGAGCACTTTCCGGCGATAACGACATTAAGATATGGAGGACCAAAGCGCAGTAGGTAGGAGATCAGACCGAAAGGAGATGGACAGGCGGGCAGTAGAGGTTGGGGGGACGACGAGTGCAGGGAAAGTAGAGAGAGGTTAAAGGATAATGTAAGAAAGTGGAGAAGAGGGGAGATGGAGAAGAGGGAACTCAACAGGAGAAGAAGAGATCACGAAAGAATTTTGAGTGTAAAAAGACAGAGGGAGAAGGAAAGACACATGGAAGAGGTTGAAAAAGCGGTAAAAGAAGGGAGGGAATGGGAAGTGATAAATAGGGAAAGAGATGGAAGAAAGGGCATAAATGAAGAAATAGGGATCGGCGAGTGGACGGAGTATTTCAAGAGACTGCTAGAGGGCGTGGAAAATAGGGCGAAGGGTGAAGGAAGAAAGATGCGGAGGGAGACGAAAACAATGAGAATGAGATTAGTAGGGAGGAGGTAAAAGAGGCGATCGTAAAGCTGAAAAGAAAAAAAGCAACAGGTGAGGATGGTATAGAAAACGAAGCACTGAAATATGGTGGAGAAGGGGCAAGAGAAGAGATGTGGAAGATTTGTAATACGGTCTGGAGAGGCGAAGGATGGCCGGAGGAATGGAAGACGGGGCTGGTAGTGCCGTTGATTAAGAAAGGAGAGGGAAAAAGGGTAGAAGAATATAGAGCTATTACACTCATGTGAGTGGGCTATAAAATATATGCGGGAGTGCTTAAGAAGAGGCTAGAAAGACAGGTGGACGAAAAGGGAAGTATACCACATAACCAAACGGGCTTTAGGAAAG
>JAUMHM010000071.1:5958411-5970678 GCA_032362435.1 Melikaiella ostensackeni | reverse complement strand
GGTTGGATATTTCTCTTTTTTATTTGAAAATTCATGTATTTTGTTGAAGATATGTCTGTTTTGGTTGAAAATTTATCTTTTTTTGTTGAAAATTCAACGTCTTCTAAAACATTTTCTGTTGGTCCTAGGATATTGTGAATCTTCTAGAAGTGGAAGTCGTAACTAGGTCAATCTTAAGAAACACTTTTAGAAAGAAATAATTAATTTTCAACGCCAAAGAGATTTATAGCCCAAAGTAGGAAAGCTGAAATTTTTCGTCCACACTGAAATTCAAAATTTTCTATAACATTCCTTGTTTCAGAAATATTATGTGGGTCATGACTAACCTACGACTTCAATTGAAAAGTGTAACAACTATCACTCGAAAGTTATGAATAAAATTTTATAAAAATCAAATTTGGGTATATATTTTGAAAATACAAAATTAACAAAAAAAGTAACGATAGTTACTTTTTTTGTGAAATGCAACTGAGAAAAAGTTACATTTAGAATCGGTAACGATAACGATAACTAGTTACTTTTTTTGTAATGTAACGTTAACGATAATTAGTTCTTTCTAAAAAGTAACTCACCCATCACTGGTATAGAGTGCCCTAAATACATTTACAAGTTATAAATATCAATGAATCATTTAATTATTTAATGTAATGGCGACTTAAATTTTATTTTCACATTTACTGATAAATATCAGCTAAGCCTTTTCAACGGAAAAGTAAACTTCAATCTCGAAAGTGAAATAAATAACAAGGGCCCGAGGCAAAGCATATTGTTTAATTTTAAGAATTCTAATTATGAGTTTAGGACAGGGAATTTTAGACAAAAAATTTAATTTTAACTTTGGCACAAGGAATCTGATTAAGAATTATAATTTAGACTCTGGTGTTGGCAATTTCCGCAGTGAATTAAAATTTTGTCTTTGTGGCAGAGAATTTTCTAAAAGTATTATAATTTTGATATGGAACAAGGAATTTTTGAAATGAATTAAATTTCATGAATTGAATTTCATTCAAGTTCTAAAAGAATTATAATTCTGCGTTTGGACGGGGAATGAATAAATTAAACCTAAAAGAATTCCCGTGAAGAATTATGATTTTGCTTTTGAAACAGGGAATTTCGTAAAGAATTATAATTTTGTCTTGTAGTAGGTAATTTTTGACATGAAAAGGGAAATTTCGAAAAATAATTTCAATTTGCACTTATAAAAAGGGGATACAAAAAAACCCCTGTACCAAGTCAGAATACGTAAGATTTTGACAATTCTTTGTTCCAAATCAGAATTTGTTTGGATTTAGAAATTTCTTTTTTTTTTGCAAATAAAAGCTTGCCAGAATTTGAAACTTCCCTCTTCCAGATTTTAGAAAAAGGAAGTTAGTATATTCATGAATTATAATTGAAAATGTTGTAAATAAATATAAACCTGACTTGTAAGAGAGAATTTTTCAAAATAAATTTAATCGTGGCTTGGAACAGGGAATTTTCCGTGAAGAATTATAATTTAGACTTTGACAGGGAATTTCCATAAAAAATTATAATTTTCGCTTTGGAACAGGAGGTTTCCGTGGAGAATGATAATTTAGCCTTCAGGACAGCAAATATTCGTAAAGAATTATTACTTGACTCGGAACAGAGAATTTTTGACATGGAACAGGAATCTTGGAAAATAATTTTAATGCTGATTTAGAAGAAGGGAATTAAAAAAAAATCCCTGTTCAAATTCAGAATTAATATTCTTTCACAAAATTTCCTGTTTCAAATCAGAAATCTTTGAAGTCTTTTAAAAGATTTAGAAATCTCTTGAAATCTATAAAAATCGTTTGAAATCATTCAAATCTTTTGAACTTTTTCAAACTGACCGGGGAAAATTAACAAATGACCGGGAAAAAACCAGAAAATGACCGTCAATTCAAAATCAACCGTCGGTTATACACCCTGTTAATAAATTTGTTAATCCATCCGTGTATTTTAGAATTTCGTTCGACGTTTATAGTGATTTCTACAAATTTCCAAATTTGAAAAATTTTTTGAGTGGCCAATCATTGAACCGATCATCCTATTAGAAATAGAAGTAGAAGTAGAAGTCAAAATTATTGGAATATGCTGGATTTTTATTTCAAAGGGGAAAATCGCTTTAAATTTGTTAAAACTAATTTTTGTTAGAAGTGCAAATTAATAATTGCATTCATGAACTTAAAATATTAACCAAAGAAAAAAATATTTCTTGTTCTTCTTTCCGAGAATTTCAACTTGGTCAAGAATTATTGTTTCTAGATTGGGCCTTGATTATGTACACACACATTGAAAAAAATGTTAATATTAGAATTTTTCGAATTTCGACCCCTACATTCCGCCCCCACCCGTTGTATTGTATATAGGTTTAAAAGTGATTCATTTTTCATTGGAACTTCACGAGAAAAAATTTGGATGAATATATTTGGTGCTAGTCGTTACCAGAAGCGAAAAAGTCTACTTTTTCACATGTGCCAAAGACTGCGTGCAGTTAAATCTACTTGATTGATTGACATCCATTAATAACTAGGAACCATTCAGCCCCTTTCTCGATATATTACAGGAATTTTTGTTATCTTGATCACTAAACTGATTAATATATGGCTGTAAATAATTGGGAATGAAAACATCCACCGCGCCGAAAGGGGCGCTGTGATGCCATACAAACATGGCCGCGGAAGCCATTTTGAGAATATGGAGTAGTAGCAATAATTTAAATAAAAAGTGTGTTTAAGTTTATAAAATGGTATTTTATACTTAATAGTTTGTGTAGTTACGCAACAGCTACACCTGCATCCAGAAATATGATCGAAGGCTAAAATATTCCTAATTCTGGTATGATTGTAGCGGACCTACCATAAAAACTAGCGAAAAAGTTGAAAAATATTTATTGTGCCTTTAAACTAGTTCTTCAACTTCAGAGCCATTTGAGTAATTATTACTTCAGTAATAATTTTCATCAAAATGCAAGGAGCAGACAAGTAAATTCTTTACGCTATAATCTTTCACATTTATACTTCTCAGCCGCTCACTGTGTATATCTACAACTTTAATTTTTCCAAATACGTTTCGCCTTTTTATTTTGACACTTCCAAGCTTCGGCACTCTATGAAAACTTGAATTGAACTTTTTATTCTCTTCGGTGTCACAATCACTGACGCAACAACCTGCGAAACTTGTTGATTCTCGATTTTGACGTGCAAATTCAATTATTGGAGCAAATAATTATCAGCTCGGTAGTATTTTCCTCATCAGAGCTACTTATTATAGCACTTATTTATTCAGTTGAACTATCATTACAGTTAAGCACTATGCTTTCGCTGGTTTCGTGATGTTTTACGCGTATTCAGTATGTCATCCACGGCCATATTAGTTAGTTCGCGTAGAGGCCGACAGTGTCGCATAACATATTCAAATCCCCAATTGCTCAAAAAAAGTTCACAATTATAAGTTGTTCTGGTATTTAAAGGAAGGTAGAATCTCATCAAAAACCGTATGGATGAAGAAATTTGAGCAAGTAATGAAGCATTGCTGTCAGTTGAAATAAAATTCTGTAATAGAAAAAGCATACAGGTAAATTTTACTTTATCAAGTCAATAGACTTTATTACGTAACTTTAGAATTTAATTTTGTAAATAAAAACCCGAAATATAAAATTTTTAAAATTTGGCGGAATTGCTCTTACTAAAGAATTTCATGAATAATGAATAAATAATCGAATGTCTTCGATCTTTTGTAAAATTATAAATTGATGACAATTACCTTTTGATCCTTCTGCCAGATGCACTGACCCCTCTTATCAAGGACACGGCAAATGAGTTTCGCATCCTGGCTAGGATTGACTTCCGTGTACTGTGGTGTTTCTTCAAACTTCTGAATTCCGCTCGAAGCTGCAACAACAAGAATTTCAGAATCTCGCTAATTGAAATCCGTTCACAAAATCGATCACTCCACTATGATGGAGAACGAAACCGCTGGTTCGAGTTAAATCAGTTGGCATATACCACAGCAAAATATTTGCTGCAGTTTGTCAAAATAATTTTTTTCGATAAAAAAGGAAAATTAGGTTTACTAACAATCCCGTGCAGAAATGTCCTCATCTTTTTCTATTTGAAGTTGAGTTCTGATGGGACCCCCATCAAAATTTCTAGTTCAGAAAAAACTGATGTGGGCCCTGTCAGGCTTTAGTAAGGAATTCCATGCTTCGTATAGGTGTGGCAAATCTATCTGCATGGAATGAGGCTTCGTCAATAATCTCTAGTCTAGAAAAAACTGGTAGGGACCATATCAGACTCTGGTGAACAATTTCTTGCTTTGCATAGGTAATGAAAATCTACCCAGATGAACATTGAATTGAAATATACTGCACTTAGATTGGAAATCTAAAGATAAGGCAGGTTACGCTTTTTTCTACAGTTTTTAGCCAGAATGAACCCATCTTAGGAACTGCGCATCTTCTACGTTTTCTAAATTATTTTTTTAAACAACACAAAAATTAATTAGAAGCTCGTAACGGATTCAAAAGCTTAAAAAATTATCTGTATGAAATAACAACTAATCACAGTTTTGAATCAGCAAAGATTATTAAATTAGGACATGCAAAACAAGTAAGAATTCGTAATCTAAACTGTCAAAATGATTTTTACTTTCTGCTTTATGTTCATACAAAAATATGCAAAGAAGTCCTCCCTAGTAATTTCTCCCCTACTTCCTAATATGGTTCTCTCAGCACCACGTTCAGTACATTTAGGTGCCGTACATAAACTACGTTGTCAATTAGAGGGGGGTGTGTCGTGTCAAAATCTACGATTGGCAACATTAGGGGGAGGGGGGTTCAGTGGAAATAACGCTACGAACAAAATGAATTAATTAATTTTAACAAAGTTTGCGAATTTTTCGAAAGATGGCCCTGCAATGATACAGTTTAATAATAGCTTTATTTTGAAAATAACTTTCATATTTCAGATTTCACCCTCTTTTCCCTATTCCCCTTCTTTCCCTCTTTTTGAAGAATTCTACTTTCCTTCCCTGTTTTCAAGAAACTTCTCCTTTTTTCGTTTTTTTTCGCTTGAATGCGAACTAAGTTAATAGAACCCAATTATTGGTTGAAAATCTCAATTATATTTTTGTTTCGGAACAGTTCGGAATTCATCTCGTTTGGTTAAAAATTTAATTATTCTGTTAAAAATACAACTATTTTGTCAAAACGTCATCCTTTTTAGTCAAACATTCAAACACTTGGTCGAAAGTGGAACTACAGTGGAACCTCGATTAAGTGCCCTCCATGTACGGCCTTCGGAAAATATTCGCCGGCAACATTCGAGGATAAGGAGGTCTAAGGGGCCGAGAGAGAGGCGCTGATAGTTCGGCGCTATTATGCAGTACCGTAGCGACAAAGCGGGCAGCACCCTAGCCGGATAATTTCGTTAGTTCGCTTTCAATGTTTCGGTCATGCGTTGGAAAAATGTCGAAAAAAAAACAAGAGGCACCTTTAACGTTTGAAGAGCAATATGAGCTTATAGAAAAAGTGAAATCAGATGCCTCAGAACAGTCTATTTCACAGAAATATGTCATCCGTAACAGAATGTACAAGAATGTGATAGCTCGCGAATCTCATTCAAGAAACAGGGTTAAATGTTATGAATATGTGAAGAAGAAATTGTCGAAAACAAGTGATAATATGGTTTTGGATGCTGCTGTGTTAGAATGGTTTAAGCAAGTAAGAAACAGAGGTGATCCAATATCTGGGCCGATCATTAAGGAGAAAGATCTCATTCTAAACGAAAAGCTGAACAAACAAATATTTTAACGTGTAACAGCAAAGTTTGTTCCTCATTTCAGCTAAATAATTTACCCTTGTTTTAAATGAATTGAATGCATATCATTCATCAATTAGAACAGGTTTTTTTAGTTTATGTTTGGCCTTTCAAACATTTTAAAAAGATAACGTTTATCAAGACCCATGCTGACATTTTTATTTAATTGAATAATATAGATATTTTGTAAACTATTTAAAATGATGAACAAATTTTTGTTTTGTTTATTGTAAATAACGGTTTTTTAACTTATAGAATTGTCCATTAGACCAAAACTAAAAATACTTAAATCACTATTCTGCAAATAAAAAATGTACTTTATTCATTTATCATACTTATAATTGATGAATTATTATAATAATTATAATATATTCATAATATATATTATATTATTTTCAATTTATCATTCGAGTAAAGTATATTTTCTATTTACAGAATAGTGATTAAATTTTTTTCTAATTTTGCTCAGAATTAATTACCTTTGGTCTCATTGATGAATCAAATTGATGAATTTACCCATTAGGTTCAAAATGAACTTTTTCGTTGAAAATTCATATTTTCGAGTTGAAAGTGCAACTGTTTTGTAGAAAATTCTGCTTTCTTGCTTGAAAACTCAACAATTTGGTAGGAAATGGAATTATTCGGTTGAAATGTTATCTTTTTTAGTTATAAATTCAACTATAACTGGTTGTAAATTTATCTCTTGTAGTTGGAAATTCAACAGTCTGGTTGAAAGTTCATGTATCTTGTTGACAATTCATCTTTTTTATTAGAAAATTAATTTTCTGGGTCAAAAAAATCATCTCTACTGTTGAAAATTCAACTATTTGGTTGAATGTTGAACTCTTTTGTTGAAAATTCATTTTTTTTAAAGATTCATCATTTCAATTAAAACTTCATCTCTTTGGTTGAATTTTTTATTTTTTTTTTCAAAAATTTATTTCTCTGGTACAAAATTCAACTATTTAGTTTCAAATTAAACTATTTATTTTAATGTTGAACCATTTGGTAGAAAATCGAATTTTATGTCTTTTTAGGTAGAAAATTAATCTTGTTCGTTGAAAATTCATATATTTGGTTGATGATTCAACTATTTTATCAAAAATTCGTTTTCTTTTGTTTTAATTCTACTGAATGAGAATTGATCAATTGAATTTTTTGTTGAAAACTTATCTTTTTTAGCTGAAAATTCATCCTTTGGAGTTGAAAATGCAATTTCTTTGTAGAAAATTCTTCTTTATTACTTCAAAATCCAACGATTTGGTATGAAATTGAATTATTCGGTTGAAAATTTATCTTTTTTAGTTATAAATTCAACTATAACTGGTTGTAAATATATCTTTCTTAGTTGAAAATGCATGTATCTTGTTGACAATTCATCTTTTTTGGTAGAAAATTAATTTTCTGGGTTAAAATAACACCTTTACGGCTCAAAATTCAACTATTTCGTTGAATGTTGAACCATTTGGTAGAAAATCAACTTTTTTGTTGAAACTGCATATTTTTGACTGGAAATTGAACTGTTCTGTACATAATTCGTCTTTTTGGTAAGAAATTAATTTTTTTATCTGCAAATTTAAGTACTATATTTTTGGTTGAATATTCATTGATTTTGTAGAAAATTCGTCTTTTTAGGTAGAAAATTAATCTTGTTTGTTGAAAATTTATATATTTGGTTGATGATTCAAATAATTTGTTAAAAATTCATCTTCTCTGATTGAATTCAGCTGGTTGAAAATTGAGCAATTGAATTAATGGTTGAAAACTTATCTTTTTTGGCTGAAAATTCAACTATTTGGTTGAAACAGTGAAAATTCATCTTTTTTGATTGAAAATTCACTATCTTCTTGAAAATTCATCTTTTCAAGTTAAAAATGCAACTGTTTTGTAGAAAATTCTTCTCTCTTGCTTCAAAACTCAACAGAAGTAGAAAATTAAATTATTCGGTTGGAAATTTATCTTTTTTAGTCATAAATTCAACTACAACTGGTTGTAAATTTATCTTTTTTAGTCAACAACTCAACTAGCTGGTTGGGAATTCATGTATTTTGTTGGCAATTCATGTTTTTTGGTATAAAATTAATTTTCTGGGTTAAAAAATCATGTTTACGTTTGAAAATTCACGTATTTGGTTGAATGTTGAACTCTTTTCTTAAAAATTCTTTTTTTTGTTGAAGATTCATCATTTTAGTTGAAACTCCATCTCTTTGGTTGAATTTTTTATTTCTCTTAAAAATTAATTTTTTTGGTAGATAAGTCAACTATTTAGTTACAAATTAAACCATTAATTTGAATGTTGATCCATTTGGTAGAAGATTAACTTTCTTGTTGAAAAATTATATCTTTGGATTGGAAATTGAACTGTTTTGAAGATAATTCGTCCTTGTGGCAAAAAATTTATTTTTTTATCTGCAAGTTTAATTATTATATTTTTGGTTGAAACTTCACTTATTTCGTAGAAAGTTCGTCTTTTTATGCAAAAAATTAATCTTGTTTGTTTTTTGTTAAAAATTCGTCGTTTTTGGTTGGAAACAGCTGGTTGAAAATTGAACAATTGCATTTTTGGTTGCAAACTTATATTTTTTAATGAAAATTCAACTATTTGGTTGAAACAGTGAAAATTTATCTTTCTTGATTGAAAATTCACTTTCTTGTTGAAAACTCATCTTTTCCAGTTTAAAATTCAGCTATTCGGCTAAGTATTCAACTATGCTATTAAAAGTTTCATTTTTTTCGAAAATTCAACTTCGATACTTCAACTTTTTTACGTGCGAATGTGCAAGTTATAAATATGCAGCAGAGCTCTCAATCTCCGCTGCATTCCGTTACACAAACCCCGGCGGAAAAATTAGACATAGTTTATACATAGTGGGAAATATAACGTATAATTTTTATTTGTTTCATACATTTTTTGTATTAAACTAATAAAAATTATATAACATTTTTCACTGTATGTAATTTTTCGCCTGGGAATAATTATTATTTATGTAGTTTTTTCCCTGCTTTCTATTTGGCAGACGGATCGGTATATGGAGAAGCATTTTTTTAATTTTTCAGAACTGCGAGTTGAGCTTTACCCAGGCAACACTACTCCATACATCTGCTACAACTCGCTTTATTAATCATTGCCACTCTGTGAAAAATTGAATTTTTAAATTCCCAGAATCACCATTCAGCACAACGCCGTCTGCTGCCGTATTTTGTCAGACTTCTATCAGATTTTTTTAGCTCTAGTGCACGGTATTCTCTTTTTTTTTGATGTCTGATTGAAAATCGAGTTATGATTCCAATGAGGTCGATTAACTAAAAAAATACCACGAATCTTACACGAATTGTACAAAAAGAATTAAACAAAGAATTCAGTAGGTTAGTAAATTTAATTTGTCGTACATGACAAAATATTATACTTCTTCAAGTGTTTGCAAATTTTTGATTTCAAGCTTCGTTGCAGCAGAAATATTGGAAAATATGTGCATAATTGTCCAAAGCGTCAAAAAAAATTCCGAGCAATAAATTAACTATTTGATATATGATTTACGATAATCTTGAAACAAGTGATAAAATAAAAATGTTCAGAATAACCGATACGTAATTCTATATTATACCGACTCTTCATGTCTCATTTTGTAAAATTGTAAATCCACTATGTTTATAAATATGACAAAAATATAACAAGATAAGACACCAAAAATTGGTATAATATAACATAACTGATCGATCATTCGTTTAGTAAATGTTTAAAGGGATTTCAACATTTTTTTTTGTCACTTGTTTTAAGATTACGGTAAATCATATATCAATTAATCAGTTTATTTATTACTTGGAATTTCTCTGACGTTTTGGACAATAATGCACATATTTTCCTTTATTTTTGTTGCAACGGAACTTGGAATCAAAAATTTGCAAATAATTGAAGAAGTAGCGGTAATAATTGATTCCAGGAAATTATTAAAAAGTAGTAGGCAAAAGTGATTTTATGAAAGCTACTGAATTTTAATCACATAACATTAATTATTATACTTGCCTGAAAGTTCAAAAATAAAAATAGCTAATTTGTTTAAAGATCGTTGAAAAAAATTGTCAAGTTTGAACATGACTCTTTTCCTAAAAAGGAACTTAAAAAAACTGACTGAATTATTTGTTTTCTAACATTTTACACCCGAAGTTAAACGACAACATCAATTTGAGAGATAAAAAATCACATTTGTAGTGTAGATAAACTTTAGAACAAAAACTATGTATGTCTGCGTTTTCTGTCAATGCAAGCGGATTCAAGATTTTCTTTTGTGAAGAATCAACTAAACTGGTTCTAAAATGTTTTTAAAAATAATTTTAACACAGACGTATTTTCAGGATATCATAATATAATAAATTACCTCCATTCAAAGCGTTTGGGTTAAAAATTGGGAAATCAAAATTTCATCGTTTTTTGTTTAGAGTTGAGCTCTTTGCCTATAAATAAATAGAGGCACCTTTTAAAGCAGATTTCAAGAAAATGATTATTGATAATTTTCCATAAAATTTCTTCTTCTTTCTCTTTCTCCAATCAATTTTGTGTTAAAATTCGTCCATGGTCAAAAAGTAACCGCAGTCACCCGGTGTTATCCAATGGAACATCAAATTTTGAAATTATTATTATAATTCTAATTTTATTAGAAATCATTAAAAAAGTGTTACCGAATTCGGTAACACGAAAATCGTACGATGCTCATTTTGCAAAACTTTTTTAATCTCATGATCAATTAACAATCTTGTGCTTATATGAAAACTTACACAGGAATAAAATTATTTATTTGTTATTTTTTATCTAAGATTTTCAGAATCCGATATTTTTAATTAATTTTATAAAAAAATTCTCTGAACAAATGCCCCGTGTGGGCATTTGAAGACATAAAAAACTCATTTTTTTCTTTTAATCTTTAATAAATTATGTCACCAGTAATGTTCAGTGATGAAAATTTGTCATTCGATATTTTGTATTAATTTTATAAACAGATAATATGAAGAAATACCCAGTGTGTATGTTAAAGGGCAGAAAGAATTCGTTTTTTCTTTCAATTTTTCTTAAATTATATCGACAATGATGTTTATTCATAAGATTTTGTTATCTCATAATTTTTATTGATTCAGTGAACAAATTCTATAAACAAATTCCCAGTGCGGATGTGTAAAGGCAGAAAAAAATGTCCTTTTTCGCTTTATTTTCCTTGAAATACATGGTCAGTAATATTTTGTGATGTTAATTTGTTAATAAACGAATTTTATGAACATATGATAAGTGTGGACGTTTAATGGCAGGAAAAATTCACCTTTTTTCGCAAGCAGTCTCAAGTTATGTTGCCAGTGATGTTCAGCAATTGATGTTTCTTTTAATATTCGTGATGTAGCATTTTTAGGAATTGTTAAAGATGAAAATTTGTACAACAACGATGAGCATACACTTACTGTGTATTATAAACCTTTGTCAATTTCACGATATTTCAAGGTTACATAATTTGAGGAAAATTAGAAGAAAAAAACGAATTTTTTTCTTCTTTTTAAAATCCAAACTAGGGACTTGTTTGTATGATCTGTTTATAAAATTAATGCCACGAGTTAAGGAAGATTAAAAAAAACTAATTTTTTCTATCTTTAAATGTCCACACTGGGCATTTGTTTAGGAAATTTGGTAATAAAATTGATAAAAAATATCGCATGACACTTTTTCATCATCAAATATCACTGACGACATAATTTAAGACAAATTAAGAGAAAAACGATTACTTTCTGCCTTCAAATGTCCACACTCAGCATTTGTTTATATAATTATTCATAAAATTACCAAAAAATATCGAATGACAAATTTTTATGATAGAGTATCATTTTCCCGATGAAAGCAAGTAATTTAAATGAAAAAATGTACTCTGCAAACAAAAAATCTATAATGTAGACTAATTGTTAATTTAATTTGTTTATAACAATTAACTGCACAGAATTTTTTTTTGTTTCTAACTACCCACGTTTATTGAGTTCAGTGATGCTGAGCATAAGAAAAAATTTTCCACGAAGAAAAACGAAAAAATTGACTATTTGCACAAACATAAAAATTTAAACAGAAGAAGAATTGAAAATCAGGCCACATAAATCTCTTTGAAATTTAATGCTGAATTTGAAAAAAAAATCCAAAATCGATCAAGAATTGCCTTTTACAACTTTTTTGTTTTTTCATTTGATCCCACTGTACGCCATCACAGTAGGTCAAAACCGAACTTTTGTAAACAAATCAGTCTATAGGTCACAATTTTTATCCGATTTAGACGTTCTTCTTTTAGAATTAAAGCTGATTAAAAGAGCAGATAGAAGAAGCTGATTGAAAACAAACTGTATAGATTTAGAATCGTATGGTGGAATCACGATGAAGGGCTGGCGAAACCGTCGTAAGTCTTGAGGAGACGAAGCGACCCAA
>JAUMHM010000071.1:5947896-5958311 GCA_032362435.1 Melikaiella ostensackeni | reverse complement strand
GGTTAGATTGCCGAAAAGGAGATTCGTGATTGGTGTAAAAGCTACACTAAGTGTAAGAAAAGTATAACCAGTGAGAAATGCTATTAGTGTAATGAATCAGAGTTTCACTATCTGGTTAACTATTCTAGCCATTTCATGAAACGGCTGACGTGTCATCGAGCGGATGGTGTCATAATGTTCAATGAATACACAGAAAAACGCTGACCCTCAAAAGAACGCCGAATTCGGTGTTGTTTTAAGTTGTAACAAATTTGAAACTTGAAAGCAATTGAGTGCACAATAAAAATTTTCATTGTTCAAAATGAGATGCAACGAAATTCAAGCCAATGGTTTTCTGTATATAATTTTTTGTAATCATTACTTAACCGCCAGTTTTACTTTTTTTAAACGGAATTACAAAGGGATGTTTCGGCCGCGTGACTTTGAAGAAAGCAGGATCGGATTTCCTGAATGAAAATCAGGTTAACAACCGAGAATTACTATCTTCAAGAAAATCTGTGACTCAAAGTTCAGGTGGCCAAGTTTCTTCAAACTGCCAGTGTAAAGTACACAATCTATTCGTCAATGTTTTAGTAAAAAATGTATTTGTAGGAAGAAAAAACATATGCATAACAGTAAGTGCCGCAGTCTTCCTTGTTCCCATAAGTAATTCCTAATGCCCTAGTTAAAGAAATATATACATATATTTTTTAGTTACCAATTTTTATACTAAAAATAAATTGTTTTTTCACTCTTTAAACATGACCAAATTAAAATTTCATGTTGAAAGAGCGTCCAGGGCTAGTATTGTGGAAGTGGCCATATGTAATACGAGTCCTATATAGCACCCCCTTCAATTGTTAGCACCCTTCTCTAATTTTTATGAAATAATAAAAGAATAGAGATACATAGCAATTAGTTTTTGATTTATTTCAATCGTACATACATTTTAACGTAAAATTATTTATTTATATTATGCTAAACAATCATTTATAAGATCCTTAATTAAAAAAATCAACCTCATTTGCAGGTTGCTAAGAATTTCCAGGTTTCCTAAAGAATTTCTTCAGATAATTTTATTTTCAATTAACCCGTAGCAACGTTATAATTAAGCGAATTGACTATTTTTGAGAAAATTTCGAGAAAACGTAAAAATTGTTATTAATACAATAATTAGGATTCAACGAGAATTTATTTAATAAATAATAGGAGGTGTCAATGCATTTTCAATCTAAAGCATCGAATGCATTTCTTGACACCCTCCTGCCAAGAATCGGGTCGTGCGATGATTTATATTCTTTGCAATAAGAACAAAGTGAGATTCTGTACGTTTGTTGTTTTTTCAAATAGTGAGAAAAGAAAACCAATGAAGAGGCAAGACCTATACACTCTAAAAAATCTTTAGAATTTCACATCGCTGGGCTATGGATATGAAGGGGCCCTCGATGGACGGAGTAAAATCACATATTAAATGAACCTCAAAACAAGCCCTCCAAAGAAACGAGGGTACATAAACGCCACCAAATAATACATTATTACTAGCATTGAACAAAAATTTATAGTATAAATAAATAAATAAATAAATATATATATATATATAAGAAATCACAACAATTTCACAGTAGATTGTTGTGAGATCAATAACATTCGCCAAATACTATTAGTGAGTACAACATTTTTGTCATTAGTAGATTTTATTATTGCAATTATTCCTTTCCCACAAGTAAAATATCTTCAATAATGATAATAATAATATGAATGAAAGAATTTGCAATTACAAACATTTCTTGAAGATGTGCATTTCGTGGGCCTGTCTTTGTATGGAAAATACGTCTGCAGGGTGCCTCTTAGGCACTGACAACAGCGCCATCTGACATGCGAACTATTGCGCATCTCAGATTTCTTGTAGGAATGTTAACGACAAAGTGCAGTGAATATCAATTCATTATATTAAGAAATGTTTTACTACGGTTCAATATTGATTATTTACTGTGAGATTTCTTGTTAATATTTAATTGAAATTCAAATTTCTTCCCCATAGTGCCAGACTGGTGGCGCTGTTACATAATATCAGTAGGTCCGGTCGGGCCTCGCCGCCAAATGAGAAGGCGAACCGGCCGGGAATACTATTTTGAAAATATCGCGTTCCCTATAGCATATACACAGAGAAAACTTTTACGAATTATGACTCTTCATCTTTACACTATAATTTCTAATAGTGCGCTTAACATAATAATTTTTTGCAAACGAGTAATGAAAGATAAATAATTGAGGTTTCTGTTGATATGAATATGATAATGACTTATATAGCTTATATGGTTGTAATGTTGTTGTGAAAGTTTGTGCGACGTGCGAGTTGCCGAAAAAATTTCACCACTTCACGATTTAGCTGCGTGTCAAAGATGTTGGATGTGTTCGCATATGCATGCTCCTATCTTGCTTTATTGGTTACGCTTTACGCGAAGCCTTCAATATAGTAACTAGTGTTTTCTCTCTTTATTTCAATTAATTAATTATTAAGCAAAAAGGAAAGGACTTCTCAACAGAATATTTTAATTTTAATGAAATTATATTAATTTTCAACGAAGTACTTTGACCTTCGACAAAATACTTTTATTTCGTATCAGATTGGTAAATCTTCGAGCACAAAATACGAATTTTATATGAAACATTTTCATTCTCAACACAAAAGTTCATTTTCAATATAAATAGATGAATTTTGTGAACAGAAGAAGACGAATTTTCAGTAAGATAAATTACTTTTTAATAACATTTTTATATTTTCAGGCAAATGACTGAATTGTCTGCAACCAAATATTTTAATTTTGTATCAGATTGTTAAATCTTCCCACAGAAAATGCGGATTTTCTATAAAACAGTTGCATTTTCAAGAAAGAAGTTAATTTTTGATCCATAATGATTCATTTTTGTGAATGAAAGAAGACAAATTTTCGAAAAAAATTAATGAATTTCCAATATCGTAGTTAAATTTCAACCAAAGTAATGAATCTTTTACACAAAAATATTACTTTTTAAGGAAATAAATGAATTATCTACTAAAAATAATAAATTTTCAAATGAAAAATGAAATATTTGACTTTTTATTTAAATGAATTAATTTTCATTTAAAAACGGGAACTAATTTTAAACTAAATATTTTTATTCTGAAGAAAATGAATTATTTTTCAACAAAGTACATCAGCTTCGACCAAATATTCTACTTTTGTATTAGATTGTTAAATCAACTAGCAGAAAATACGATTTTTCTATTAAACACTTTTATTTTTGAGAAATAAGTTAATTTTTCATCCATAGTGATTCATTTTTGTGAACCAAAGAAGACAAATTTTCAAGTAAATTAAAGAATTTCCAATGAAATATTCACATTTTCAACCGATGAAATGAATCTTGTGCACAAAAATATTAATTTTTAAGGAACTGAATAAATTATCTACTAAAAATGATAAATTTTTAAACCAAAAATGAAATAGTTAAATTTTTATGTAAATTAATCATTTCAAACAAAGTAAATTCTTTTTCAACCAAGTGCATCAACTTTCGACCAAATATTCTTATTGTGAATCACATTGTTAAATTTTTGACTAGAAAAGTAGAATTTTCAATTAAAACATTAAATTTGGAACAAAAAAGTTAATGTTCGATACGAGCATATTAATTTTCAGTAACATTTTCACTCTTTCAACAGGAGGAATAAATTTTCTGCACATAAATACGCATTTTTGACAATTTACATTAATTTTCTACTAACAACAGAAGTCAAAAATAAAAAAAAAGGTGAAATCCCTCAAAACAAACCCTCGAAAGAAACGAGGGTACAAAAACGCCGCCAAATAATACATTATTACTAGACAGGATAACATGACAGTTTTTATTTTTTATAAACATATCTTTGGTTAATTATTTTGGTATTCTAATTAGTAAATAATTCTTAGATATAATTCTAAGTATCTTTGGTATTAGCATTTCAAAGAAATTCATGAAGTTTTCAAAAGATTTTAAAACATTTCCAAGATTGGGTTTGTAATTGGTGAATAAGTCTCAGATATAATTTAGAATATTTCCAAGATTTTACAAACATTTCGAAGATTCCGCAGGGCTTCAAAGATTTCAAAACATTTCAGAAGATTCTAAAGATTTGGAAAGATTTCAAAAGATTTCAAAATTAAGAAAAAAAACTATCTTTAATCTTAATCGGGTAAGTGTAACACGAAATTTAAAAGTTATACTCTTATTAATGATATTTCGAATATTTTGAAAGATTCTCCTTTCAAATTTTGCCAAAATAACATTTGAACTTTCTACTGTTAATCGTCCCATTCAATATAAAAATTTTAATGAAAAATTACCTGAATAAAATAAACAATAATAATCTGATTAAAATGATTATCCCAAATTGAGATATGAAAACTGAAGCAAATTAAAAAATATATCTAAGAATTTTTTACCAATTAGAATACCAAAACTAATTAACCAAAGATATGTTTATGAAAAATAACAACTGTTATGTTAACTAAATCTACGCAGATAATTAGGACATCGAAGTTATATTTCCCATATATGTCTGAAAATTTTCAGAATGAATTGGGAATGAAAACATCTACCGCGCCAAAAAGGGTGCTGCGGTGCCATACAAACATGGCCGCGGAAGCCATATAGATAATATGGAGTAGTAGCAATAATTTAATTAAAAAGCGTGTTCAAATTTAGAAAATGGTATTTTTGTACTTAAATAGTTCGTGTAGTTACGCAACAGCTACACCTGCATTCAGAAATATGATCGAAGGCCAAAATATTCTTAATTTTGGTATGATTGTAATGTGCGGAGCCACCATGAAAACTCGCGAAAAAGTTGAAATATATTCATTAAATCTTCAAACCAATGCTTGAACTTCAAAATCACACGAAATAGCAGGAAAGTTATTAATTAATATTGGCGATGAGAATTGCAATAAAATCGTGCGTATAGAATATATGAATTGTACCAGTAATCATTCCCATTAAAATGCAAGGAGCAGACAAATAAATTCTTGACGTTATAGCCTTTCACATTTAAATTTCTTAACCACTCACTGTGTTTATCTACAACTTCAATTTTTCCACATAAGGTTTGCCTTTTTATTTCAACACTTGCAAGCTTTGGCACTCTATGAAAACTTAAATTGAAGTTTTTATTCTCTTTAGAGTCACAACCACTGACGCAACAATCTCCGAAACTTGTTGATTTTCGACACTGATGTGCAAATTCCATCATTGGAGCAAATAATTATCAGCTTGGAAGTATTTAGCTCATCAGAGCTACTTATTACATCACTTATTTATTCAGTTCAACGATAATTACAGTTAAACGCTATGTTTTTGTTGGTTTTCGTGTTGTTCACGCGTATATTCCATCACAAGGTGTTCGGGGTGTGTCTGGATTTGAATCAGAATCAAATTTATAACTGAAAACGGATAAATTCTATGTTCTCTAATACTCAGAAATATGGCTAAGTGTACACACTTGGTGCGTGCGGTTATCCAAAAGTACCCAAAAACGCCTTTTTTGGGGAGTTTCAATCCCCATTTCTCAAAAACTTTACGTGATGGACAATTTTTGAGCATTCGTGTTCAGCGCAAAAAATATATGGAGAACACCTAGTCACTTCCCATATGCACGACCCTTGCATACCAATGTAATCTGATAGTATTCATTTTCACTGACCTAAAGTACAATTTTCATCAATAATCTTAATTGATTACCACAATAACTAAGTTCAGCAAAACTCAAAAAAATTTACACTTCTAGTTTTGATTTAAAAAAAAATCACGAAAGGAATTTTTAACAAATCTTGTTTTAATAGCCAGAAATAATCTACAGGATTATTAAGAAAATATCACTCATCTATCCGAGTAATTAACCCCTCAAAATGTTGTATACATCTTTTTTTTAAATTAATTTGGGAAAGATATTCAGTGATGGGTAAGTCACTTCTTATGAGGAACTAGTTATCGTTGGCGTTACATCACTAAAAAAGTTAGATATCGTCATCGTTACCGATTCAGAATGTAACTTTTTCTTAGTTGCATTTTCTAAATAAAAAGTAACTATCGTTACTTTTTTAAAAACTGTTGTATTTTAGAAATATTTATCCAAATTCGATTTCCACTTCTAAGAAGATTTACAATATTCTAAGACCAACAGGAAATGTTTTAGAAGACGTTGAATTTTCAACAAAATACGTAAATTTTCAACAAAAAAGGATGAACTTTCAATCAAAACAGAATACCTTCAGCAGAATACATTAATTTTAAAATTAAAAAGATAAATATCCAACCAAATAGTTGAATTTTAAACTAAACAATATAAATTTTCAACCAAAAATGAAACGGTTGAATTTTCATTTGAAAAAATGAATGTTTCACCAAAAAAAAGTAAAAAAAATAGTTAATTTTTCAACGAAAGAGATGAACTTTAAAATAAAATGATGAATCTTCAACTAAAAAAAAAAAAACACTTTTCTCAAAGTAGTTCAAATTTCAATCAAAAAAGGTCAATTCTTAATGAAAAAGGTAATATTTTAAATTTTAACCAAAAAAGATTTTCATTTTAAATCAAATCAGTTGAAATCAACCGAAAAAGACGAGTCTTCAACAAAATATGTAAACTTGAAAGCAAAAAGATGAATTTTCAAACAAGAAGATAATTTTTTACCAAAAAGACGATTTTTTAACGAAGTACATGCATTTTTTTTCAATTGAAAAAAATAATTTTGAACGAAAAAAGATGAATTCTCCACGAAAAATGTAATAGTTGATATTTCGACCAAAAAATATTTTCATTTCAAATCAAAAACAGTTACATTCAAGCAAAAAACAATTTTTCAACAAAATAGTTAAATTTGCAGTCAAGACAGAAAATAATCGACCAGATTATTGAAGTTTCAAGCCAAAAAGGCGAATTTTCAACAAAAAAGGCGAATTTTCAACCAAATAATAAAATTTCTATCCAAAAAAGTCCAATTCTCAATGAAAAATGTCATATTTTAAATTTCAACCAAAAAAGACAAATTTTCAACAAAATACTTGAATTTGAAACCAAAGAGATAAATTTTAAACCAAGAACATAACTTTCTACCAAAAAATTACGAATTTTAAACAAAATACATGAATTTTCAACTAAAAAAGATCAATTTTTAACCACAAATGGCATAGTTAAATTTTCAATTGAAAAAATTAATTGTTAACGGAAAAAGATGAGTCCTCAACGAAAAAATGTAATAGTGAATATTTTAACCAAAAAACAGTTTAAGTTTGAATCAAAAACAGTTATATTCAACCAAAAAAAGAATGTTCATCAAAATAGTTGAATTTTCAGTCAAGAGAGAAATAAAATCAACCAGATTATTAAAATTTCAAGCCAAAAAGGCGAGTTTTCAACAAAATAGTGGATTTTCAGCCAAATAATAAAATTTTTATCCAAAACGATAAATTGCTCAACGAAAAATGTAATAGATGAAATTTCAACTTTTAAACAAGATTGTTTAATTTCAAGCCAGAGAAATGGATTTATAAAAAACTACAGGAATTTTCAGCTACAAAAGATCAATTTTCAACAAAATAGTGCAATTTAAAACCAAAGAGATGAATTTTCAACCAAGAAGATTAATTTTTTACTAAAAAAGACGAATTTTGAACAAAATACATGAATTTTTTTTAATTGAAAAAAATTATTCTAAACGAAAAAAAATTATTCTAAACGAAAAAAGATAAATTCTCAACAAAAAAATTTAATTGCTGATATTCCAAACAAAAAATATTTTTCTTTCAAATCATAAACAGTAACATTCAACCAAAAAACAATTTTTCAACAAAATAGTTGAATTTGCAGACAAGACAGAAAAAAATTAACCAGATTGTTGAATTTTCAAGCCAAAAAGGCGAGTTTTTAACAACAAAAGCTGATTTTCAACCAAATAATAACATTTCTGTCCAAAAAAGTTCAATTCTCAATTAAAAATGTAATATTTTAAATTTCAACCAAAAAACACGAACTTTCAACAAAATACTTAAATTTGAAACCATAGAGATAAATTTTAAACAAAGAACATAATTTTTTACCAAAAAAGACACATTTTAAACAAAATACATGAATTTTCAACATAAAAAATCAATTTTCAACCCAAAATGGGATAGGTTAATTTTTAAATTAAAGAATTAATTTTTAACGAGAAAATATTAATCCTCAACGAAAAATGTAATAGTCGATATTTCAACCAAAAATGGTTTAATTTAACATCAAAAACAGTTTAATTTAACCAAAAAAAAAATTTTCATCAAAACAGTTGAACTTTCAGTCAAGAGAGAAATAAAATCAACCAGATCGTTGAAATTTCAAGCCAAAAAAGCGAGTTTTCAACATAAAAAATTGGATTTTCAACCAAATAATGAAATTTTTATCCAAAACGATAAATTTCTCAATGAAAAATGTAATAGATGGAATTTCAACCAAAAAGAACGAATTTTCAACAAGAATCTTTAATGTCAAGCCAAAGAGATGAATTTGTAACAAACTACATGAAGTTTCAGCTACAAAAGATCAATTTTCAACAAAATAGTGCAATTTGAAACGAAAGAGATGAATTTTCAACCAAGAAGATTAATTTTTTACCAAAAAAATACGATCAACAAAATATATGAATTTTCAACTAACAAAGATCAATTTTCAACAAAACAGTTGAATTTCTAACCTGATGAAATGATTTTCTTTCAGAATCGTTTAATTTCAAACAAAAGAATTGAATTTTCAACCAAATAATATAATTTTTAACCAAAAAAGATGAATTTTCAACTACAATAATAAGTAAAATAACAGGAATAGTTAAATTTCCGGTTAAAAAAATTCATTATCAACCAAAGAGAAATGAATATTTAACTCTGAAATTATTTCTTCACTTCTTTTTGAGTGTTTTTATAGATTTTACAAAATTTTGAATCTCAGGGTGGGAGAAAAATTTCAATTTTCCTATATTGGGCTATAAATTTCAAATGCAACTAAAAAAGTAACGGTTTTTATAGTTACTGTTACTGAAAAAAATGTAACTAGTCACTAATTCGTTACTCACAAAAGTAATTTCGTTACCACCATCTCAGTCTCTCCCAAGTTTTTTCTTCTCAAATAAATAAAATATCTATCATTATTTATTGCATCAAAATTTTTTTAACGAAGTCTTTTTTTCTGAATCAAAATATTATTTTATCACATCAGCCCATATACCTATTTATCAAAGATTTCTTAAAAGCTTTAAATTTATATTTCTGATAAAGAAAACCACGAAGTAATCACTAGAAACTATTTATTTAATAAAAATGTATCAATATTTACATTTTGTCATGCATTCTGTTGGGAGTAGCACCATGGCATAAGTGGCGCCGCTCTGTCGGTCACGGTCAACACATGGTACATTTTCAACTCACAGTTGCGTGGGGCTGCTTTTTGGTTGGCTAGAGGTGTAAGGCAGGATTGTGCACTAAGTCTGCTCTTGTTTAATATATTAATTCCAGATCTCGAAGAGGAGATGAAGAGAAAAGGATGGGGAGGAGTAAGGCTAGGAAAAGACAAAGTACAATCAAACCCCGCTATAAAAACCGAAGTGAAAACAGGTGCCTCAAAACAGTATATTTTACGGAAATATGGTGTCTTTGAGAGCGTGTACAAGGCTGTGAGCGCTCGCGAATCTTTTTTAAGAAAAAGGGGTTGAAAGTCATGAGTACGTGAAAAAGAAATCGTCAAGAACAAGTGACAATAAGGATTTGGATGCTGCTGTCTTAAAATGGTTTCAGCAAGTCAGAGACAGAGACGAATCCTGTGTCTGGGCCAATGGTTCAACAGCAAGCGATCATTTCAAACGAGAAGCTCAATGGTCCTAGAGCGTTTGAAGTAAATGAGCAAGCAAAACAATATTTTAACGTGTAACAGCAAAATTTTGATTCTCATTTCAGCCAAATATTTAGTTTAAATTTTTTTCAGACAAATTGAATGCATATCATTCATGAAGTAGAAAAGTTTGTTTTGAGGTTATGTTTGGAGTATTAAACCTTTTTTAAAGATGATGTTCATGAAGACACATACTAAAAGTATACTTGCATCAAATTATATACCAAGTAAATTCAATTGAATAAATGATCAAAAGTAATTATATAATTCATGTATATCATATAGTACCGACGAAAATTATCTACATGTCTACCCTGATATATGGAACCGCTAAATATTTTATTAATTGAAGACGATAATATAATAAGTCTAGGTGTTTTTAATGCAGTCTTTCAGCTTTTATTAGGGGCATTTGTAAAACTCGGAAAAAAAATTTTCTATATCTAAAAATTCGCGAAAGTGCGAAATGTAATCTCCCCTGGCTGTAACCACCTATGGGTCG
>JAUMHM010000071.1:5897423-5917394 GCA_032362435.1 Melikaiella ostensackeni | reverse complement strand
AAGCTCATGAATAATTGCAGTAGTTGATAATAATCACAGTTAACGGTTTTGTATCATCTAAGAAATACGTATTTTTCAATCATTAAAAAAGTCAAAGTGTTTTTCTTGTAAAAATAATCATAGATTATTCACTTAGAAATTCAGAGATATTTTGATGTAAATTCCTACTAGTTTTTTTTAATTTATAAAAATTATAACTATATGAAAAAATAACTATTTCCGAGTCCAAAATGCATTAAAATTTTATAGAAATTTTCGTAAACGTCGACATTGGTCGAGAAGCTTATGCGTTATGCGCTATGCAAAAGTGTGTGCTTTCCGCTTTATAACCATGTTATAACCCCCAATATCTTTGCAGTTACCGCAGTCAAAACGCATGTGTGAGTTCGATCTCCTTATTACTACTCCGTTCTATTGTCCATGGAGAATAGACATGTCTATTATCCATGCTAAAATCATACGACAAAAATGTGCTCATTTTCAGTTACACCAGACTAGTTTGGTCTCCTTATGTCCATTCACCATTCTATTTGCGCTTAAACCACTATAGCGGCCAAATTAAGTACCCCAATGTATACTTTCAATGTTCGCTCAATTAGAAATGCTTCATTTTCCCGCAAGAAATTTAAAAAGTATACTTTTTAAACATTTAACAAATATATTTAATCTCATTTTAAAATACTTCCCTTAAGTTATTACATTGGGGTTTTAGTGCTCTTTTAGTTTCACAAGGAAAACAATTTATTTAAAAATATGCAACTACCCCGTTTAAAAAGTTACAATCTGATACTCTCCAGTTTTAAATTTTTGTGATTAAAAATTATTATTTATTTTGAAGGAATGCCAGAGTTTAAGGTTTGAATATTTTAAACTTTATTTAAAACTTTAAATGATTGATTTTGATATTCAATTTAAAATTCGTTAAATTTAAATGGCTTTCAGGTCAAGATCCTTCATTCTTAAAGGTTTGCTAATTCAAATTAAAAATTATTCAATTTTAAACCCTTAATTTTTAAATTTTCACAGTTCAGACACGTTAACTTATCATTCTAGATTGGTCAATTTTTTTTCTAATTTCGAATGCTCCGACTTGGAAATTGTTCAAGGTAGTATCTTCTTCACTTATATCCGTTTTTTATACTCCTTGAATCTTTTTAAATTTTAAGGACTTAATTGGTTTGGACATAAAACAATCTAGGCTTTTACATTAGACTACTTTTCGAATCACTGAATAAATTCATGTTTTTTTTTTTTTTTTATTCAGAAGCAACAAATAATCCTGTTGAAGAGACAGACTCTGATAAGAAGACCAAGAAGGAGAAGAAAAAGAAGAAGGAAAAGCAAAAGAAAGAAGATAAGCAAGATAAGGATGAATCGAAAGAAGAGTCCAAGGAAGAGTCAAGCGCTGAAAACAAAAACAACAGTGATGATGATTTCGAGAACGAAGAGGTAAGGCATTGAATTATACGTAATTATTGCAATATAATTTTCTTTATTGATTCACAATTCATAATTTATCATTTTATTCTCAATCAAGCAAAAAGAAAAAAGAAAGGAGAAATCGAAGTGGAAACATGACAAAATTCTCAAGATGAAGATATCGGATTCGGACTCAGAAGCAGAAAAAGAAAAGTGGAACAAAAGTCAAGAAAAATTAAAAAGAAAGAAGAAAGGTGGAGGGTAGGTTTTGATTTTGTGTATTACATTTATGAATAGATTTTTTAATCTAAGTTAAATTAAAAAATTCAAACACTTTTGAATTTCTTAATATAAATGTTTGCTTGTAATAATAATGTTATATTTCAGATCTAGTTCAAATGATGACGAACCGAAGATCGTGAAAATTAAGAAAAAGCGAATCAAGAGGAAAATACTAGATTCAGATTCAGACATTAAGCTTACTGATGTTAGCGATTCTGATTCTGATTCTGACGATGACGTTAAAGTCAAGCAAGACACCAAAAAGACCCGGAAACGAGCAGCTCGCAAATCATCCGATTCCGATTCTTCTCTTGGAGAAAAGAAGTAAATTTACCAATATTTTACTACTCTTTGATGAACCGTTATGTTATAAAATGTTCGTTTTTCGATTCTTAAACTTCTTGATGACTTGCAAATTAATAGCGTTAAAATTTTTACACTTGCTTCTAAATTTCAAGTCATTTTTAATTGGAAAAATTGAATTTCCAAACTATCAGAATACGGTCGCTCTGTTAATTACAAGTATTGAAACTTCAAATTTTTAGTGTCTTAAAGTTAAAGTTTTTTTTAATTAGAGTCCTTTAATATTAAGTTAGAAGTTATTAATTATTCCGCTGTTGTAGATCGAAGGCTAAAAGGAAACGGATAAAAGCGGTTACTGACAGCGATAGTGACAGTGAAGCTGCTACCAATTCTCAAGGTTCGCCCTTGAAAGGTGGAAGGAAAAATATTCGAAAAGTACTCAAGGACAAACAAGTTGCTGAAGACACAAAGCAGGCTGCAAAAGAAGAAGAAGAGAGGCTTAAGCGGATATCGGATAGGCAAAGATTGGTATAAAAACTCAGCTCAAATTATTTTACGCAGGGTGGAAACTGGACCGGGAAACCGGAAAATAACATTGAATTTATTTTCTGACCGGGAGTTTGTTTAATTCTTAGTTTAAATAGACACGCTTGTCCAATACTGTCATATGAAGTAATATGAAATTAGACGAGTTAGTTTTTAAATTCTTTGAAGTGACTATGATTCCAATGGAAAATTTTTGAATTTTGAAGACTTCTAATTTTAAATTGTTTAATTTTTAAGTATGACCTTGAGACAAAAGTTCGCTGAACCAATCAGCATTTTGGTCAGAAGCGTCATTCACAAATGAAGTATTGGCTCAAAAAGGATATTTTTTAAAGATAAAAAAAAAGTATATTTGAAAAAACTTTCCTTAAGTAATTACATTCAGTTTTTAGTGCCCTTTTAATTTCACAAGGAAAAAAATATTTTGAAACATGCAACTATCCCATTATCTTGAAAAAATTTTCCAATAGTAATTATATTTAATTTTCAGTGCTCTTTCGATTTTGCAAGGGGTAAAAGAAAATATTTAAAAAGATGCAACTTCCCCATTCCAAGCATTTAAAAATCTATATTTTTAGATTGAAATTAAAAAAGTGGTTTGGTTTCAAATTTAAATTTCAGAAACCCAACAATTTTAGAGAGGAATTAAATTTGATTTAAACTGCAAAATCTCTAATTTAAATAAATAAGTTGTATTTATAAAATATAGAAAATAATAACTCGAGAAGTGATTGGGGAAAGAATGGATTTCTCAGAAATTGGAATACTTTTTTCGCCAAGAGCTTTGCGAAATTGTTTCATAACTTAGCTGTTCTTTCTTTTCTCTGTTTAGTATAATGAAATGTACGAGATAAGATTAGCAGGCGAGGAAAAAGTAGAAAAGCTGGTATTGGACTTTGACGAGGAAACAAAAGAGGAATTGGTGAGCGTTCATCCTGATCTGGTGAAGCGTTTGAAGCCCCATCAAGCCCAGGGAATCAAATTTATGTGGGACGCCTGCTTTGAGTCTCTTGAGCGAATAAAAAATTCCAAGGGTTCTGGATGCATCATCGCGCATTGCATGGGTCTCGGAAAAACATTCCAAATCGTCTCGCTTGTTCACACTCTTCTTAGCCATGAAAAAACTGAAGTCAAAACGGTTATGGTTGTCTGTCCGCTGAGTACGGCTTTGAATTGGGCTGGCGAGTTTGAAATGTGGCTTAAGGATCTTGACAATTATGATGATATTAACATTTACGAACTTGGAAAGTAAGTAACTATTTCAGCAATTCAGAAACATTTTTAAGAATAGACACCAAACAGGTGTAGGTACTACTGCTTTAAGTTTAAGAAGTTTATAAAGTTCTATATAAAATAATATTCTCAAGTTTCTGCATTCAAAGTTCAAATAAAAAATTTTGTAAATCGAAAGCTTATTGTAAAGTTCAAAAGTTAAAAAGTTGAAATATTCTAAACGTAAACAATTTGAAATTTACGCTTTCAATAGAAGTCCTCAAAATTACTAATTTTTAATTTAAGCCTTTCAAAGTTTTAAACTTATTAGTCTGTTTTTTTTGTTTATGTATGAATCGTGACGTACGATGGCTTTGGGAAGCTCTCCATCTGGGGTAATTTCTAGAGAGATTGCTCAGTGACCCGTGTCGGAGCAGTGTTGTGGGACGAGTATGTTGTTTGAATAAGCAACACGCGACTTCTAGATTGATCTAAAATCCATCGCTTCTCCTACACATCCCTTACCTACCCATACCATATAATTTCCCTGATCCCTGGTAGTGCAACGAAACTAGAACCGAACGAGTTACGCTTATTTCAAAGGGATTTGGCTTAATGGTATAATAAAAAATAATAATGATACAGAGCGACCATTGAACCGGAAAATCCCGGGCATTTTTTGAGTCGGACAAGAAACCCAGAAATGACAGTAAATTTATTTTCTGCATTTAAAATTCATTCCTCAAAATTGTATAATTTAGAAATCAAAACCTTCAGAGTTAAAGAATTTTTAATTCATTACTTTCAAAATTGAATAATATTAAGTCGAAACTTGATAAATTGGATAATTTCAAATCTATATTGTTTGAAATTCAGCAATTGTTGTTTGAATTCTTCTAGGTTTAAAAAATTTATTTGAAATTGAAAGCATTATTTCTCGAAATTTTCGCATAGTTTAAATTTCTAGCAAAGAGAGAATTTTCGTGTGTCATGAATACAGAAAGTAATTACTGCATCTTGTAGAGGATGTTAAACTGATTTTATTTTTACAAGAAAAAAGTCGATATTAGGTTTAAATATCTCTTAATTTAATTTTCAAAAGTGGAAAAAAAACTTGCGAGAATGGGAGCTTTTATGATTGATGTGACGTCAGTTATACGGACAGACCTTGCCAGTAATTGGTTATTCAGTTTTTTTGAAAAAGTAGCGTGTTAGATTTAATTTTTTATCTCGATACATAGTGTATACATAGGTAACATTAATTGACATTCAAAGCGTCAAACATTTAAAGTGTATGATGAAAATAGGTTATTCCTAAGAGGATTCGCAAAATCTTCAACCACTTGTAATCTTAAATAATTTTCCGTGTCTTTCGGGAGCTTGAGTGGAAGTATCTGTTCATAACATCAGAAAGTACAAAGTTTGAGCCATATTAACATGAAATATTATGGTTGAAAGTCACCAAATTCAAAAATATAGTAAATTATCTGCGCATGCTTCTCTTTTTTGCACTCCGCATGACGGACGTAATCATAATGGTCACTCATTCAAATGTATTATTCCAAATCAGTATTTTCAACCAATTTAAATAAGCTATAAGTACTTAAAATTAAAAAATAAGCGCTTTTATCAAATGTTTAGATCATAAACTTTTAAATAAAACTATAAAAAATGCATGCAAATTCTCTATTAGATAATGGCAGTTTCATATATTTAACGATTTTTATTTGGAGATTTTCTAATTTTGAAAGCTTCGATTTTGTACAATACTGATCATTCGATTTTGAAGTTGGCGCATCTTGAATGAATAATTTTAAACGTTTTAAATTGACATTTGCTCTGCATTAGATTCGTTAATTTGGAGATACTTTTTTGTAAATTAAAATTTTAATTATTTATTTTGGAAGGTTTGAATTTGAAAAATTTAATATCCGGAAAAAGATTTGAAATTGTGATAAACCCGGACATTTTTGCTGTATCTTGAGTGGCCACCCTATAAATAGAAAATTATTTACAAATTTCACCATGAGCCTAATGTTTCACTTCAGACACAGGGCGTACTTAAATGTATCAAAATATATTTAAAAACAAAATTTAAGTCTAACGTGTTGTAGTTCAAAAATTGTGCGTTTAAACATTTGAAATTAAATAAAAATCATTTTAAAAAGTGTTCCAAGTTTCAATTATTCAAGTTTTAAAATGCCAAAGCTAAAAACATTTAAATTCTAAACCGTACGCATTTGCAAGTGTCTGCATTAGAAAGCATCTTATGAGTGATAGCCAAAAATTTGAACCTTTTAAGTTCCATCCATTTTCCACATTTTCTTTGATTAACACATTTTTTCTAAAAATATCTCAATAAAGTACTTATATCAAAGCATAATTTAGTAAAGTTTTAAAGCTTTAGACGACTTCGTTTCTAAATTATAAATAAAAAAGTACCTAAAATATCTGGTTACGCACCTGTTCCAAACTAGAAATTTGATATAAAAAATTGCTTAATAATATTAAGAATATTTTAAAAATATTTTAGAGTCAAAGCTTTTAAATATCACTTCAAAGTGTGTCCCAGCAGATTTTTGTCTGGTCACGCGGTATTACTATTTAAGGATAAACCTCGAAAATAATCATTCAAATTATACATAATGCGGACTAAAATTCTTAATTTTATGCTCACGAAAATTTTAGAGTAGTTAAAGATCGATTTATTAACGTTGATTCCAAATAACAGTAAATAATGATTACTATTTTTGCATAATATTTTTTATAAAATGTCCGGTAACGCTCCATATTAATTTATCATACTCTAAAATGAGAGATTATTTTGAAACGCTGAAGTCGGAATCAAATCGTGATAATAGTCATTATTCCCATATTTGAAAATATTTTCACCCGCTCTGCATATATTTTCAAAAGATTTCAAAATTCGTATTTTTTATCATGGCTGAATGTCACATAACGCCACCTCAGGTAGGAGCTATTCCTGTTTAAAATTCATACCCAATTACCCATTACAAATACACTACCGACAGAAAGTTTGGGTACATTTGCTTTGACCGTTTAGAAATTCATGATTCACTTCAAAGGCGAATATCTGTGCAGAAACTGAATCTACGACTTTGTAATCAGAATCGTTTTAAAGATTATAAAATTTCGTGTCGAATTCTCCTAGGGCGAAGTTATTTTAATGAACATGTGAAATAATATTTAGCTTCAAAGTCCAAGATTTTTTTAGCAAAATTAATACCATATTTTGAAATCTTGAATTCAGGTCTGCCAAATCTAGAAAAATGTTCCTAAAAATTGGAAAAAATCATAAAATCAAGAGTAAATCGTACTCTTTAAATCTAAATTAAGAACACGATTAAGTATTATGTAATTACTTAGTATTTATACAGAATTTTTACTCGTGCAATAGAAATTTTGGGGAAGCCAAAAGCTCGAGACTCGTCGTTAACCTTCATTTGTTATGTAAGGTGCAACTTCAAATTCCATTAGATATACAATGAGATATAGTGGAATCTGACGTTGCACGAGTAAATATTTTTTATGAATACTCAGTAATTACATAATATTTAATCGTGCTCTTGATTTAGATTTATAGATTAGGATTTACTCTTAATTTTATGATTTTTCCAAGTTTTTAGAAACACTTTTCTAGGTTTGGCAAAGACTTGAACTCAAGATTTCAAAGTGTTAATCTCGCTTTAAAAAACTTTTGACTTTGAAGCTAAATATTTTTTGTCGCTTTCATTAAAATAATATCAACCTAGATGGATTCGACACGAAATTTTCTAATCTTTTAAATGATTCTACTTACAAAGTCGTAGATTCAGTTTCTGCGCAGATATTCGCCTTTGAAGTGAAGTATGAATTTTCAAACGGTCAAAGGAAATGTACCCAAACTTTCCGTCAGTAGTGTACATTTTTTAATTTCTCAGTTTTATATTTTCATACCTTTATAATCTCATTGACTAAAATTGTCAACTTTTTGGCAACCAGCCTTAAGTTAAACGTATTTCAACTTTGAAGCTTGTGGACTCAGAATTTTCTGTTCGGAAATTAATTCTTTTAACTATTAAATTATGGTACCATTAATAGGTATTTTTTTCTTATAGGCATAAGCAAAACTTTGAGAGAAAATACCAGCTCGAGCATTGGCAGAAAAACGGTGGTGTGTTGATTATCGGTTACGACATGTTCCGAAATTTGACTGGAAGTGGAAAAAAGATGAGGAAATCCATGCAGGAAACAATTTTAAAATGTCTGGTCGATCCTGGACCAGACGTAGTCGTCTGTGATGAAGGGCATTTGTTGAAAAATGAAGACACCGCGTTGAGTAAAGCGATGAGAAAAATAAAGTCCCTACGTAGAGTAGTTCTTACCGGAACACCTTTACAAAACAACTTGATTGAATGTAAGAGTTACCATATTTCTCCGCATGAACATTCTTTAATTTTTATACTATTAGCATTAGAGATTTTTTAATTCCGCCGCTTTTAAATTCAAAAACTTAGTAAATGAAAATTGATGCGAATTAATCAGTATAAAAATTATAAAACTATCCCATTTTAAAACAAACGAATTTAAACTCATTTGAAGTCAATTCCGAATGGACGGGCAAAATTGAAATAAATCATTTGGTTTGTAGATCATTGCATGGTGCAATTCGTCAAGCCGAATCTACTCGGAACGAAGAAGGAATTCTCGAATCGATTCGTCAATCCAATAAAGAATGGTTCAGCGGCCGATTCGACACCCTACGACGTCAAGTTGATGAAGAAGCGAGCTTTTATTCTCCACAATTTATTGGAAGGAAGCGTCCAGAGATTTGATTACTCTGTACTGACTCCTTTCTTACCTCCGAAGAATGAGTACGTTATCTCTGTAAAACTTACTCCACTGCAGGTGGAACTCTATCAGTATTATCTCGATAATTTCACAAGGTAAGAATGGATTAGATTTAAATTTGAGTAATTAATTTAAACAAAAAAGCTAAATTAAAGGAAAACGTCAAAATCGCTTAAATAGTCTCAGATGATTTTTGTTGTTCTTTGAAAATACTAAATTTCAGGCCTTGGACTGACACCGCTGTTGCCTGTTTTTGGCACTTTTTTAAGGGATGCCATTATTTTGCTTCTATTTTGAAAAAAGCCACTAATGCTATTATTTTCTCCATAACCCGTTAGTGCAACTATTTTTTACTGTTCCTTTAAAAGTATTTTTGAGCTTCTTGGCTGATAAGCTATAATAATATTTCCGCCATCTCTCGCACCGAAATATATACCAAAAAATCGTCCCAGTGCCTTATACACGAGAATTTATTCAGAATACGTTAAATTGATCCATTATTTATTTCCATCTTAGGCCTCGGATTGAAAGTGTTCCAAATTAAATAATTTTGGAATACAGTTTAAATTGAATATCGTTCAAAAATTAAGTTTTTTTAATGGAAAGTGTTTTAAAATCACCAATATGATTTAGTCACATTGAGAAAATATCAAATTGGAAGCGTTTAAACCCAAATAATTATATTTTGAAATAATTCTTCAGTTACAATTTCAAAAGGAAAGCCTTAATAGTTAAAAGGTTTTTAATAAAGAACATAAAAAATTGGATAGTTTCAGATTGAACCTCTAAAAATTGGCAGTTTCAAATTTAAAACGCTAAAAATTGAACATTTTAAAAATATGTAGTTCGAAACTGAACAATATCTGAACATAAATGGCTTTAAGAATAAATAGTGATAAATAAAATCGAAGCATTCCTTTTGTATTAATAACAAATATTACAACCTTAACAATTTTCTGTTTTGAAAACAGTTGAATTAGAAAACCAGAGCCTCAAAAGTATGTATTCCAAATTAAAAACGTTTGAGTTAACAAAATTTCAAGATTCAGAAAACTCAATTTCAAAGTGAATGTAAACTATAAACTTGCCTCATTAAAAATAATGCAAGTTGATAAGTTTAAAATTTTAGAAAGAAATATTTTAAGGGCAGGGAATCCTTCTATTTAAAAATTAAAATTAAGGAACTGTCTAGTATTACGGAATTTTTCATAAGACTAATTTCATAAGACTAATTGGTTAAGTATAGCCCTGGAGAAGCTGGAAGTGCATTAGTCTTGCATCTAGAATTTTTTTTAAACTGCTCTGAAAAAAGGCCTAGAATTTTAAAGTCGAGATTCTGTGGCAACCTTGGGATACGAAATTGAATAAAAAAGTCTTCTAAAAAAATGGTAACAAAATAGAAAAATGTAAAATTATCAATATATTTTTATGGATTTTTTTACAATACTGTTTTAGTCAATTTTTGTATATCTAATAACTTCAAAAAACAAATATATTATGGGGCTAGCAGATTTTTATTTTTATGTCTTAACTTAAAGTTAATTTCGTTTATGCAAGTACAATTTGTAAATTCATATGATTTTACACTAGAAAAAAGAAAATTTCACTTGCTTTTTATTATTTTATGTATTTTTCTATATGTATACCGTTTTTTTTATTTTCTTGGTTAAAAAGAAAATATTACAAATTAAAGTGCTTTTCTTGAAACTTTTACTTTATATGCCTAAAGAAATCAATTTTTCTAAATTTAATTCCTCTTATGTCACTCAATGCGACTTTTTTAAAGCTTTCTAGTCGATTCCAGGTCTGTGTGATCTATTATTTACAAGTTTAGTACTTAAAAAGTGTCATTACACTATCTGAAGTGGGCCCGAGGTTTCTGAATTATATAAACACACATTTAAAATTGAAAGGATTGGTATTAAAAAGCTATCAGCTTTAAAAAATATTTTTTTAATGCAGAGGGGGAGCTAGGGGTCCCCGTCTCTTTCCGGATTATCACGCGTTACAGCGAATATGCACGCATCCGATCGTGATGAAAATGAACGCCGAAAAGATGGAGAAGAAAAGACAGGAGGAAGAAACTGATTCAGAAGGTTCCTTGAAAGACTTCGTGGTCGATGGAAGTGATACTTCGGATAGTAGTAGTGAAGAAAGCGGTAAAAGTGGCAGCGACATTCAGTGCATTGATTCTGAGAAAGAAGCTCTAGTCAAACGACGAAGAACTCGAGCCAATCCCATCGGTGAGGTCATTTTTCATATTTCCATAAGATTTTCAGTGTACCGTTTCACTCTTTTTCTCTTCTAATTCATTTGACTGACTGCTTTTAATTGTTTCATTAAATGAACAGAAGATACGGTTCTTGATGTTGAGCCAGAAATCGCGGAACCAAGAGAATGGTGGTCAGAAATGATAAAGCCAGAACACATGGAGGACATGCGAATCTCTGCAAAATTAGTTCTTCTCTTTGGAATTTTAAAAGAAAGTGAACAAATCGGTGACAAAGTGTAAGTATCAAGAAAGTTTAGTAGTTTTATTCATACGTTGCCCATCTGAAAAATTGTTTTAAAATTGCTTTTGAATTTAAAAAAAAAATTACATGAAATGTAGAGTCATAAAAGATTTCAATCTTTCTTTATTTGAACCTAACAATTATTAATTAAATCCTGAGAGCTTCAGTACTTTTTTTGTGTTTTGTAATCTCCAAAAAAATCATGAGATAAATGGAGCAAAATTCCTCAAGTGTACCCGTCTAAAAACTTGTTGTCTCCGATCTTCTTGAAAGTCCACTGAATTGTAGTCCTAGTGGACCTCTTTTAATTCCCCAAAGGGGAAACCTCTATTACGACGGTTTGTCGTATTACAGGGGCTCGAATTTACGCCATTTTAGTACGCACGCCGATACTCAATTAACTTTAACTTCTACTGCAGTTATCCAATTTAACTTTTCTATGTGGGTTTTGGAATTTTTTTATCTGCAGCTTTACGACAAATATAATTATTTTTTCATGTAAAAGTTTTTTCACCTTCATTTTTTAATTTTAAACTTATTTTTGAGTTTTTCTCCAGATGCGGCCGCTAATTTATTTTCGAAATTTTTTTCAAAAGAAAGCTGGATTCTTTCTTTTGAAAATAATCTGTCAACGAAAATGAGGCGAAAGAAATTGGTGGAGATATATAACATTCCTTGCGCGTAACTGCCGTATCGCAGCGTATCTAGACATTCCAGACGCGCGGAAGTGTTAATTGGGCACTATGTTTATACTTTTTAGTATTTATTCATAAAATTGTTATTTTACATTTAAATTCAATTAAATATCAAATTTTCAGAATTCATGGTGATTTTTTGTGTCATCCCCTCGCCTCTCACATAAATTAAATTAAACAGGGTGTCCAGTGTGTGGGAAATGCGTGAAAAGCGGGAATTATACGGGAATTTTATTGGTGCGGGAAATGTATGGGATTTTATTTTTGAAGCGGGAATTTTTTATAGGCCATATATTGAGCAGCATGGAAACTTTTTTTCTATTTTAGGACACCGTTTTTTCTAAATTTTTTACCAAGAAGTACAAAGTAGCTTGGGTATGTTCAAACGATTGAGGGACAAGATAAAACGTAAGCTTGGTAATTAGAAAGGGAAGTTTTGACAACGGAAATTGAAAGTAGAAAGAAAAAAAAACGTATTTAAATAATATGAGGTTTATCTTGTTGTTTTGTTACGAGAATAAAAGTTCATTACCAACAAGCAGTTAAATATATAATCTTTTTCGTGTTATCAAAATGCGTCTAAGAAAATTATCATTTACCTAATTCTTATAGTTACTAATTTTTTTTATTATTTTGGGAGCCTAGAGCAATCTTTCCAAATATTAATTTTTATACACTGCACCGCAAAAGACGTTGGAAATGAAAAGAGGTTTTTCTGATACATTTGAGGACTTTTTGCTGATAAAAATTCACTAGAAAAACATTTGATACTTTTAGAGAATAGGAAGTCTAAATGTAAACCCAGTGAAAGAAATTTACAAACCCAAGACATGAAAAGCGCAAAGGAAGCCAGTGTTCCATGTTACAGTCATTTTCCTTATTAAAACTTTTTTTTCTATCCAGGTTTGAAATGTTTTTTGAATATACCTCAGAACTTCATCTGGTGAAATATTAGAAATGAAAAATAGATAAACAGCCTTATGTAAAAATGTTCAATCTTGGGTTTGTCTATTTTTCATTGTATCAACTTCTTACCTTTTTTCTGGTGTTCTTTTGTCATTAAGAAGTTCCAAGGTGTTTGAATTAATTTTAAAAGCTAGCTAAATCTTTAGGATTTGCTGAATTTTAATTTTTAATTTTTTAGAGATATATCATTATTTTGTAGCAGATCTTTATCAGCAGATAGTCCTCAAATGTATTAGAAAAAATCTTTTGTCATTTCTAAGGTGTTATTAAAAAAATTTGTTAACAACAGTTTTTATATCTTTCGTGGAGCAGTATTAAAAACAAAAATCGTTCAAGATCTTAGGAGGTCATTTGATTTGCTAACAAAAGACGGATGATAATAAGAGTTAACCTCTTGAGTTTGATTATACCTGTACTTATTTTATGTACTTCAGCCCTATTTTTTTGGAATTACAATAAATTGTCATGTAAATCTTATATGAGACAGAAATTTATAAAATAAATGTGTGTTTTTTAATGTGTGCTCTTTCGTAAGTCCCCTCGCTTTTCACTTGAATTGAATTACAAAAATTTTATTTCAGAATTCGAATGATTTTGGGGCTAGAAAGGGGAAGTGAGGGAAGGGTAGAAGTTGAAAATTTTAAATACTATATCAAATAGGCTACGAAACCCTTTTTTGTAGGCGCATGTCTACTTTTACTATTTTTTTAATTGTTTCTAAAGTCTTAGAAATGAAGTCTTAACATAAAAGTGGATTAAACGTACTCAGTAAAAGTAGAAAACCTCTTCAATACATTGTAAGAGGCGAGAGGACTCACTAAAAAGCACCTTGAATTCCAAGATAAAATTTATTAATTTAATTTATGTGAGAGGCAAGGGGACGACACCAAAAATCACCATGAATTCTGAAAATTTGATTTTTAATTTAATTTAAATCTAAAATAACAGTTTTATGAATAAATTATAAAAAGTATGAAAAAAGTACCCAATGAACATTTCGGCGCCTCTGGAATGTCTAGACATGCTGCGACACGTCAGCTGCGCGCATAAAATGTTTTATATCTCCACTAATTTCTTTCGCCATATTTTCGCTAATAGATCATTTTCAAGAGAAAGAATAAAGCTTCCTTTTACAAAAAATTTCGAAAAAAAAATTAGCGGTCGCACTTGGAGAAAAACTTGAAAATAAGTTTAAAATTAAAAAACGAGGGTGAAATAATTTTTGTATTAAAAAATAATTATTTTTGTCGTAAAGCTGCAAAAAAAAAACCTTTCCAAAACCTCCACAGAAAAGTACAATTGGATAACTTCAGTAGAAGTTAAAATTGATTATCTGCGTGCGTGCTAAAATGGCGTAAATTCGAGCCCCTGGAATACGACAACCCGTCATACTAGAGGTTTCTCCTTTGGGGAATTAAAACAGGTCCATTATGACTACAGTTCAGTGGACTTTCAAGAAGATCGGAGGAAACATGTTTTTAGGCGTTTAGGGTACAATTAAGTAATTTTGCCCCAAATATGTGACAAATGAAAAAAGTAGGGATTACAAATGAACTGTAATTTTGCAGTTTTTTTTATCTCTAATTTTTCCGCCAGATACCAGGGTGGCGCCAGCAGCACTAATAATATCCAAATTTCCTTTAATTGCAAACTCTTTAAATTGTAAAGTGCAACATTAAACTATTTTTCCAATTTTCTAAATAGAAAATGAGCAAAAATTAGAATTTTTAATATGCTATCTTAATTTTTATCCTCCAATGACTCAAAATTATGAGACCCTTTTTTTCAGGTTGGTATTCTCTCAGTCTCTCTATTCACTCACGCTCATTGAAGATTTTCTCTCTCGAATCGATGATGCAACACAGAATAACAGCACATTAGAAAATCTGGAAAATCACACTGGAAGTTGGTCCCTGGGTTTGGATTATTTCAGGCTCGACGGTCAAACTTCTGCAGATAACAGATCGCAATGGTGTAAAATTTTCAACAGACCAACCAACACAAGAGCGAGATTGTTCCTAATATCAACGAGAGCTGGAGGATTGGGGATAAACTTGACCGCTGCTAATCGAGTTATTATTTTCGATGCCAGCTGGAATCCCTCGCATGACGTGCAGAGTATTTTCAGGATATACCGGTACGTTCAATTTATCGAAATTTGTTTGCATTGGTCATTTTAGATCGTAATAAACACCTACATTGAAAGTTTTGGAGATTTAATTCTTTTAAAGCAAGCTTTTCCTGTGTCTTAAAATCATTCAACTGTAAAAGTTATGATTGATTCTTACGTTTTTACGAATTCTGAACAAGATACTGAAACACGGAATTATTTGTATCATATCGTCGCGTTTGAAGCATAGATTAACAAACAGCTGCCTTTTCCCCATGTTAAATCAATGGGAAACTTTATGGTCTTTGTGGCCCTGGTTAATATTAATCGATTTTGTTCAATTTTGGAGTTAATTTTTATCGAATATTTAAACAAAACTGGGGGATAAGAGCAAAGAAATTCGAAAACTGAAAAATAAGTGCCACACTAGTGGATACAACCTCATCCATGCATTGCCTTTTTTGTAATCCATGCATTGCCTTTTTTGTAATCCAGGCAATTTTTAACATAATTTCTCAATAAATCATTGCAAGTCTTATCCTTCTAAATTCTAAGTTGGATTTTATGAAAAAAAAGAGTTAGTATTAATATTACATTACGCATATGACTGATCGCTTGTCACTTTTGCAATTTACGAAACAACACTTTTTCTGCATTCCAATCCTTTTCATTTTTAATGGATTCTATCCTGACACTTCAAACCTTTTTATGTGGAGCATTTTATCGTTTATGATTACTAAGTATGTTTTATCCGACAAATATTTACAACTCAATGTATTTTCACATAAATGACCAAATTTCTTTGTTAAAATTTGTGAAATTTAAATACGAAAACCTTAATTGTGTTGAACATTATAAATTGAAAATATTGAATATTGAATAATTTCACGTTAAAACTATTAAAAGTTGAGAATTGAATAATTTTAAATTTGAAACGTTTAAAATTACCAATTTTGAATTTAAATTTAGGCGTTTAATGTCAAACAATTTGTAATTGAACTATTGTCAATATGTATAATTTTTCGTAGAAATGGATTGAAATGATTATTTTTTTAAATATTGGACGTTTTAATTTGAATCGCTTGAAATTGAAATATTTCTTAAGTTTTGAAGGCTTGAATGTGGTAAAAGTTTTTATAACCTGCAATATTTTTCTCCAGTTTGATTGGCCACAATATTTATCACATCTTTTAAAAAAAAATCAGAACATGTTGAAAAATGTAAAAGAATAAGGGAAATCTCAATTTTCATTGATTACAGATTTGGACAGAAGAAACCCTGTTATATCTACCGATTCCTTTCTAAAGGAACGATGGAAGAGAAGATCTACAACCGACAAGTGTCAAAACTGTCACTCGCATGCCGAGTCATTGACGAGCAGCAAATTGAACGGCATTTCAATAACAGCGATCTCGCAGAATTATATTCGTTCGATCCAAATCCTCCAAAGGAATCGGAGATACTTAGTTTGCCCAAGGATCGTTTGCTAGCTGAAATTTTCCTAAAATACAAAGACCTCGTTCACAACTATCACGAACACGATTCTCTCTTGGAAAACAAGGTTCGTAAATAAAATGAAAGTGCTCTTTTATTAACAATAGTAAAATGTTAATTTTAGATTTTCATATTTCAATGCTTTTAAGTAGGATCATGTGGTAGTGGGGAAATTGTAAAAACAACCATAATTATTTACCACTGAAAAATGTTATCCCTGTTAGTTAATATTATAAGAGACAAATGTAGGGAAAAAACGATGTCATGAAAAATGTCATTATTTAAAACGAGTAAGGTAGGTAAAAGTTGATGCAGTTTTTCTAACTTAAATTTGTAAATATCATTTAACTTAATAAATGAGGAGCTGACGGCTCATTTTGTTCATTAAATAATATTCTAAGACTTCATCACATTAGATGTTAAAATTGTATAGGTCACTTAGAAATCGAACCCATTTTGGAACGGTAACCTTTTTCTCCCTCTTTTTTTATTGCTATATATTTGTCTCAAATGGACCGGAAATATTGATGTTCGGAAGAATATTTTTCTCTGATACTCCATTTTGTGTTATTTGTTACATTAAAGGGTTTAGTTACAAATTGTGTTTCTTATAATCTTTTTTGAAAATCTTAAAATTATTAATGATATTTTATAAACAAATGGCTGCATTTTCAAGGCAAATTTTGAAGGCTTCAATATCAAATGCATGACCGTCCTATATTTTGGTAACTATCATTACCGTTCTACCTCAAATTTGAAAGCTAAGAGAGAAGCTCAGGAAAGTTCAAACCATAATGAAAACAAAGGATATACAAATTATTGAAATTAAGTTGATGAATTTATACAAGTTAAAGTTAGTTACTTAGAGTAGCTTTAAATAAACTTTAGGACTGGATACATTTTTATTTGTTATGACACTAAATTTCGCTCTTTTGTCACCTGTAAAATTTGAGATAGGAAGGTACTAAGGTATACTGAAACATATGCCTGTAATACATGGAGTTATCGATATGAACGTTTGGTTAAAAAAAAATATATATATTTTTTTTAAAATGATTTATCAAACATTGTAATTGATACGTAATTTTAAAACTGTTCAATTGTGAATGTTTTAAATTTTTAGTTTTTTTATTTCGAAATTATTCATTCTTAGAGCGAGGCTTTCAATCTAAAAGTGCGTGATTTTGTATCGTTCAAATTAATAAAAATATTATGCAGTCATTTGAACTATCAATTTCCTGCAATTGATTTTAAGTAATAAATTGTTTCGTGTTACCATTACTGAAAAATTTAAATTCTGATGGTATCTACGATAAAAGCAACACTTTCAAATTACGAGTGTTTCAAAATTAAAAGTATTCGAATTGAAACTTAACTTTTTGTTCCAGTTGGACGAAGTTCTCGACGAGGAGGACCGGAAAATCGCATGGCAGGAGTACGAAGACGAAAAGAAAGGAAAACCTGTCATGCAATTCCAACAGCAAAACCAATTTGGATTGAATCCAATGGCCATGAACAACCTGTTGAACGGACAGTTAAACATCGAAATCGAAAATATGATGAATTTATACAAGTTAGATGTGAGTTAAAATTTTAGTATTGCATATTAAGTTATTTGAACTTGAAATCAGATTTATTGTTTCATCCAATTAATTACAGTAGGCATTCTTTCATATACGTATCTACAAAATGAGTATTTTTTAAGCATATCAAGCCAACACGTTTTTAAAAAATGTAAGAGTAGAAGCACGCAATAAATTTAAGAAATTGTGAACAGTAGTACATTTTGTAATTTTAATATTTTTTCAGTTAGAGGTATTAGAAAGTTGAGTTGAAAAAATGTGTGTTTTATGTTTCAGTTTCCAACCTTGAATCCTCAACAATTGCGTCAACTGGCTCAGAGCAATATCATGAGCATGTACAATTATGTGGAAGGGCAGAATTTTGCGAGAAACACTCCAAATCAGTATTTGACACAGGTAAAATATTACAAATGTTTTATCGAAAGAAAATGAAAAATTAAAAATTTAAAATTCGAATGTTTTATAATTACTTTATACTTCAAATTTTTAATCAAGTTTGTAATACTATTATGTCGGTAGATCAGGCAGCTGCGCTTCGGCTTCATATTCAGAAGGTTGTGTGTTCGATTCTCGCTGCCTGCGCTTTGAATTTTTTTTATTATTCATTTATAAAAATGTGTGGGAGAATTTTCATATAAACGTGGACTTAAGTTTTCGTATTTTAGTTTTATTTTCACTATTAAATTCGAAACGTAAAATTTCGACGGCGTATCGTCTCGTAAACGTAAACCGGAAGTTCTCTCCTTTGCTTTCCCCTCCCTTCTCTATATCAAAACATGTGCATTAAAAATTTAAAAAAAAACGCGCGTAATTTAAAAATAGTCTTACAGTTCGGCCTTTTTTGACAAAGTGGTCGACCCGACCACCGCAGGCGACTTCAGTGATTTTATTTATCATCGTTATTATCTTGATCTGAATCATCAGATGTTTTTACGATCCATAATTTCATTCGATCTGGGCTAAAAATACCCGAAAATGGTTTTTGAGTAACCTGAAACCCTTCGATGTCGTCTATGACGTATCTGTCAAAATCGAGAACTTTTTGAATGACATATGGCTCCTAATACTTCGGTTACAATTTCTTATTTACGCCTGGAGTCGTTACTACATTTTTGATCATAATATAATCGCCAACCCTAAATTTAAGTGGTTCTTTTCGTTTCGCATCGTAAACCGATTTGTAGTCTTGTAACTTTTTGATTTTGCTCTTCCGCATTCGACCTAAGTTTATCTGTATTTTCTATCGGATCGATATCGCTAAAGGAGTGGATATACTCGCGTAGATCGTCATCGGTGTAACCTTTTTGATCAAACCCGAAGAGTATCTTGCTTGGTGTCGACGCTATCGCTTTGTGAACCGTATTATTTATCACAAACTATGCTTTTTTGAGAGCAGTTAACCAAGATTTATCATCGGCTAATTTCGATAAAATGGAATTCAGAAAGCGATTCACGCGATCTACTTGTCCGTTTGTTCTAGAAGTGACAGATGCAACTTTTAACATTTTCAATCTCTCGTTTTCCTATAAATTTTGTAAATTCGTCCGACGTGAAACAAGTCCCTCTATCAGATACAAGCCTTCTACAGTTTCAAAAAAGGTGAAAATACTGTTCCAGTTTCGCGATATTTTCCTCACTCGCTGTTGTCTTAATAGGATATAAAACCGTGTATTCCGAGAATGCATCTACTATTAGTAAGATATTCTTGATACCGAATCGCGCTGCTTTGAGAGGTTCATAGTGATCTACATGAATAGTCTCAAAGGGCTTATTTCCCTCTTCGTAGAGGACACATGCTCGCATATTCGGAAACCAGTAGACATTGGATATCAGATCGACTGATTTTTCTAATCCTACATGTCCTACATCGTCGTGACAATTCTGAATTACGCTTATCATAGTTTCAGGTACATAAAACAACACACGGAAAAAAGTTTAGGTAAGCGGTTGCACTAGCAGTAGTAGAGCAGCGCCACCGCGCGTGTGGTGCAGATGCT
>JAUMHM010000071.1:5882615-5893039 GCA_032362435.1 Melikaiella ostensackeni | reverse complement strand
GGTTCGATTGATCGGATTGGTTCGGAATGATTCGGAATGAATTCCTATCCGAAAGTTTCGCCAGGGCAATTCGAGCCCGTATACACAACGTATATTATTCATAAAAAAATTAAGTTTCCAATAACTTTTTTGACGACCTTTTTTTCAGACATTTTATTTTGAGTATTTTTTCTATTTTAAAAATTGCTTTTGTAAAACAGATTGCATACTTTGACTAATTAAAAAAATTCAATTATTTTTTAAATTAAGTACCTATACACTTGACAGGGTCGGGATTAGGACTTTTATTACATCCGATAGCTAACTTTACTTTATCTGACAGTGATTATACAAATTTCTTTGCAAATGCATGGGAATTCAGCGAAAACGGATAAACTATCAAAACAAACAAATGATAAAATATCAAATCATTTCTACACTTCAGGTAATCAATTCTAAAACCGATTATTTGTTTTGGTTGTTTATTCGTTTTAGCTTAAGTAAATTTATTCGATTACCCATTGGCTGATTTAACCGTTTTTGTTCGTTTGGCATTTGTTAAACGATTAATAAGTTGAAGCCAGTTAATGCACACAGCACAAGTGAAAACATATTTTGTTATGAAAAAGAAATTTAATTTAATAATAATAATATTCCCTATTTGTAACGAATTTTTTATTTTGTTATTTTATTGTTCAGTGGGATTAATTTTGAATAATAGAACATATTTTTCAAATTTTGGCTCAGGACAAAAATTTTTTTAAATGACTCGCCAATTGCCGCTAATCATTATAGATCCAAAATATCGAAGTTTGGCATAATTCAAATTGCATACTTCAAAAATTGCCATTAATTAACTTATAGTTTGCTATTAAATCCTAAAGGGAAAGCTTAATCATAGACTTAAAAAGATGCTTGAATCAAGAATGAGAATAAAAAAAGGGAAATGCTGACGAAAACGAAGCCACAAAGAGTTAAGAAAGGCAAAAATACCTATATCTCAAGTAAATAACCCATATTTAAAATTATAGGAATAGAAATTAACGTCTTCAGTTTTAAATAAATAACAAACAAACAAATACTGCTATTCTTTAAAATTTATTTGTTCTAAAATGTGATACCAAAAGTTAAGACTCTGAGAAAAATCCAACTACGTACATCTGTTTCCAGGTGGTCTGGGAATAGATTTCTCAAATAATATCCACAATGTAGAAGAAGGTGTTAGTAAAGTAGCTAAAGAATTATTGACACACGGAGTGACTTCCTTCTGCCCCACAGTAGTGACGTCACCTAAAGAAACTTATCGGAAGGTTCTTCCGAAAATCAGAAGAACGAACGGCAGTAAATTTGGTGCTGCAATTTTAGGCGTGCATGTTGAAGGACCTTTTATAAGCACAAGTAAAAAAGGAGCTCATGAGGAAATCTGCATTCGCAAGTTTGACGAAGTGTGTTTTAATTTATAATTAATTAATTAAATCAATTTAAGGGATAGACCACTTCACTTTTTAGAATTATAAATATTAAATATTCATCACATAGGCTTCTTAATCCTTTTTCTTACACTATTTCTGGTGTAGTATTTCTGACAGACCTTATGCCAAAGTGAAAAATATAAAAGAACCTATGTACCTATGTACGTCTCCTTTTGATGCTTAATGTTTACAGGGTGGCCGCTGGCGCTGCGATGCACTGTGAAATGAAAGTAAATGTATTTTGTCACCGGGAATTTTCCTAATTTTTGATTAAAAAAATCAGTCTAACCACTTTAATCAATCTAATCACTTAAATTTGATATCACACGAAATTACGCAATTTTGAATGAGTTTGATTAAAAAATTATTAAAGTTTCTAATGTTCCAATTTGAAGTAACACAATTTTCAGGACTTCAAATTTTGAAGCTTTTTAACATTAAATTATAAATGTTCAATAGTTAACATTTAGAATTTTTTTATTATACCTATACTTACAACTTATAATTGAAGCTTTATAAATTGTGGAAAGCTTCAAGAATGAAGACATCTAAGTATTAAAAATTGAACGATTTTAGTTTGAAACGTTCAAAATTTTGTTTCGAAATTTTCCAAATTCAAATGTTAAATCCATGTACTCACGGAAAGAATTTGTTCGTAAGAAAGTTATAAACTGGTAGCTAGGTCTCGGATATGCAGAGCTGCCACACAGTCACTTAAGTCACTTTTTTCAGAAAAAGTCACTGTTAGTCACTTTTTTAAAGGAAAAGGTCACTTGAGTCACATTCCTTCATCTAACTTTAGATTTTATTTAGAAGAACAAAGAAAATCTAAGTAATTTATGTATGGAATCTATATAGTGATCTATATTAGGAAAACGCTATTCAATATTAAGATTCAAATTATTTTAATTTATGATTTTCTGGTTTTCTAGTTCCTATTGTAAAGCATCGCACTAAATCTGAAGGTATAAATTTGATCTACAACAAAATCATCCAAGAATGTAACAGCTTTTTGTTTTTTATATTGATACAGATGTTCGTATCAACTGAATACCGTTGCAAATTTAGTGCAGTTGCGGCACAATTAAAAAAAAATTTATACTTAACTATAATAGTACTTATTGTTTTTCGAACTCACTTATCACAGTAATGTATTAAATTAGTTTATTTTCATTTAGATATTTGGTTTTCAAAATGCAAAGATACAGAATAATGTCACATTAATTATGTGCATTATAGAATAGAGAAAAACTCAAATTCTTCAATGTAAAATTCAATTGAATCAAATCATACGTGTTCTACAGTCTTTAAACTTTTATTCAACATGTGCAGAAGTGAAATTGCTATTTTGAGGTTTGGTTAAACTTAAAGTCCCTCAAGGTAAAGTCTGGAAGAGCTACCCCACCACCTTTTTTTCGTGATAAAAATTGAGGAAAATGCACGCATTTCTTTAGTGGCCAACTTCAAATAATACGTGTATTTTCCTCCATTTTTATCACGAAAAAAAGTGTCTAGGAGGCTCTGCCAGACTTTACCTAGAGGGACTTTAGGTTAAACGAGGTACACTCGAACCCCCATAAAAGCCCGTCCAGTTTACGCCTTCCTAGAACTGCTGGCCGACTGCTGGCCCCCGAAGTTTCTCTGCGGTCGGGGCGAGAGACGGTGTTCAACCAAGCGTGAAAGGCCGGCAGCGTATGGATAAAAGGGCAGTGCGCGTGTACTCAGGCTCGAACTCACGTTCGGAGATGGCGTAATATTAGGAAATGGTTCACACGTCCCTGAGTGTTTACGTTTCGAGAGATCCGGTTTAGGCCCAAGGCCAGTGCGAAGCAACTCCCGAAGCTGGGCTTATATCGGGGTTTGAGTGTAATGATTAAGTTGAAGTTAGATAAATATTTCAAAATTTAATTTTCAGGGGTATAAAATGAGGACCTGATTTAAATGTACTCCCGGTCATTTTCATAACTCCATACCCGGGAATTTTTGTGCCTTTGCATCTTGTCAATCAAATTTCTAAATAAAAATGAAGTCATTTATTGCATTGATGTGATTAATAAGTTCAAAAAATATTGAGTATTAATGTTTAAGTGTCAAAAAATTTTGAAATTAGGCCGCAACCGATTTCGGCGAGATAAAATGGAATAACCCTTATTCAGCTTGTAATAAAATTAATTTTAGTCAGTTTTTTTGGCTTAGATTAGTCACTTTTTGCACTTTTTTCAAGTACATTAGTCTATGGTTGCCCTGCGGATACGAGAAAAAATCACAAGGTGTTCATGGATTTTCATAAATAATATGTGATCTTTAACATAGAAATTGATGAACTCCGAGTGAGAATTCTAAAGCGGTTCACTACTTTTTTTCATGAATAATTACAAAGATTTTATGAATTACTGGGAAACAATTCTCAGAGGTCACAGAAGCTGTCCCGGAGAAACCTGGGAACTGATGGAATTAGTTTTAAAAAAAGTTTAGAATCGTTGAATTTTCATTGCGTTTATAGTTTAAGTTGTTCAATTTTGAATGTTTTCGATTGTAGATTGTAAAATTATTATTTTTTGTTTCCAATTCCTCGATATTACATGAAGTTATAATTTTTTAAATTTCCATGATTCTAATTTAAAATTTTGAAAGCTCTAAGTTCCTCGACAGTAGACTCTGTTTCCGATCCGAAAGGTTCTTTTTCTTAGTCACCTAAACATATAAAATCTTCAATTTAGAAAATTTTCAAATTTTACCTCTAACAGCTTTGAATGCCTAATTCTAAAAAGACTTAATTATGAAACCTCAGATTTGAAAATGTTTGTTTTTAATTATCTTGAATTTTAATTTTTCAATCCAGAACGTTACTTTAAAAATATACAGTTTTTAATGCCGAATCCCGGAGTTCCTCAATTATGACGGCAATAATTACAAATTTTACAATTTTGCTGCTTTCCAAGTAATTTCAAAGTGCATATGTGGGCGTCCGCATAAAAAGGATATAGCAGGATGTGTTTCGTCAATTTAAGTCCAAGACTGCCAAGACGAACTCTTTAGTTTGAAAAACTAGTCACGAACATGAAATATACCCACTTCCGGTTGCATTCGGAACATGAGTATAGCGCCAATAGATTCAGTATACCTAGTATCATCCCCCACTCAACCACGAAAATAGTAATTTCGTCTCTGTCTCAGAAAAACGCGAATATACCAACCAGTCCCCTTTGATGCGGACGCCCACATATAATATTGAAGACTTTTGATTTGATGCTTCCGAAAACGTGACCTAAGAATATTGTCTTGATACTTGGCCTGGAGGCTCCTTTTGCATTACAATTAAATGCCTTAAAAGGATTTTCACCGTAAGCTAATAGAAATTGAGTTCATATTTTTTTTAGTTTTTTGATAAATTAGTTTTTTCAGAAAAATTATGAACAATATTGACTTCAGATAGATACGTCCCACACAAAAGATGTAGATTTTTTAAAAATACATATTTTATGTGTCGATACTTTTTCTCTAAACCCAATGTTTTTCAAGGAAAATGAGAAAAATAAATATTCAGATTATTGTTTTGAAAATTTTGTTAAATTTTGTCAGATATTAAATTGAAAGTAGTTGCAATAAAAACTATGCACAACTAAAAATATCTCTTGTCTTAGATTTATACTTCTGCTATGACGATTTCAAACAAATGAATGGATGGAAAAATGTTGAATATATTTTATTTTAGTTTAATAGCACAAAGTAATAACAATCGGCAGAATTACAAAAACACTTATTTGGAGAAGCGAAGATGACGGGGTATTTTAAGAGGTGGACCTTGGAAAGGGAGGAGGGGTAACTTGAAGTTGGGTGCGATCAACTCAACTCTCTGCAAACTCTGCAACTTGAAATGCCCTATCATCTTGACCAGGACGAAAATTGTTCAATTTTAATATTTTTTAGTTTAAAATAAAATAAAATTTTAATTCTAATATGAGTGATTCTTATTTGGGTATAGCTGCTTGAATTTGTTAATTTTGACAACCCCGAAAAAATATTCAAAAGCCGGGAAGTAATGCAGAATTTTTTTCTTTGACTTTAGTGGCCAACCTGTTTTCATAAACTTATTTTTCAGTTCTGCACTCATCTTTATTTGAAAAAGATTAATTTTCATTAATATCAAATTATGTGTTTAGCTGATTCGGACCACTTAATAATAATGAGTTTCCTCATTTTCAGGGTTTTAAAAGTGTACTGGATACCTACCACACTCTAGAAAATATATGTTGCATTACTCTGGCTCCGGAAATTCCCAATGCATTGCCAGTAATAAAAGAATTACGCAAGAGGAATATTATTATTTCTGTTGGTGAGAAAAATTTTAAAAAGTTTTGATAGGTTTGTAATGTTTGCTATTCTTATTTTTAAAATAGTGTTTTTTATTTCCCTCAGGTCATTCCGTAGCTAATTTAAAAGAAGGAGAAAGTGCTGTGAAACATGGAGCTACATTTATCACACATCTTTTTAACGCAATGCTTCCAGTAAATACATTTTTTCAAAATAAAAGAATGATAATTTAAAAATAATATGTGCAAATCAAAAAAAATAAATGCAAATTATTTTCTTTGTAGTTTCATCACAGAGATCCTGGATTAGTGGGCCTTTTAGCATCGGATCAAATACCACCAGGACATATTGTTTATTATGGAATTATAGCCGATGGAGTACATACGCATCCAGCCGCTTTGAGAATCGCTCATCGAACTCATCCAAAAGGTGATTTTTTTAACTTTTGCAATATTTTAAAAAAAAAATTACCCCAAGAACACTTATATACGTCAGTTTTTGTGGTCAGTTCGAAGTGCGCATCTTAGAGCTGCCGTATAATGTCTTCATAGATCAGTTGTGAAGTTAACCATATAAAGTGACACATATGTAAGAAGAAGTGAGAATAGAAGTTATGAATAAATGGAAAGAAAGGATAGGGAAAACACGTGCCATTTGAAATTGTGTGGATTGATCGGGACCAAATCTTTTTTGAAAGATGTGGAATATATGAGTGATTCTCCATATAGCGTACAATTCAATGTCTCTGGTGATTACAAGAAAATGAGTTTCACTTATGGACATGAATATACTCTAGGAGAGTACTTTCTATTCCTATTATTAACAACCACTAATCACGGTTATTCCTAATATTATAGTTTTTATTTAGAATTAAGTGCAAACACATAATGTTATATATAGTTTTTAAAAAATTGGTCAAACAACCACCGCAGGGTCCCTCTGGGAGCGACTCCCATCCAGGAAAATGATACTGGCTCCCAGTACAACCGCGGTAAGTCACACATATATGGCCACGCCTCACAACCGTGAGATGGGCGGCCACATGGTACGATGGAACCACGATGAAGGGCCGGCGAAACCCTCTGAGTCTTAAGAACACGGAGCGAACCAAGAATTACAGCTCTCTACATCCATCTCGCAAGTGCCTTCTCATTTTTCCGGCACGTGGGTATGGCTTCGAGATTACGAGCCAGTGATGGTTTCGCACTTCCGAGAGCGCCGATGACAAGGACAATCATTTTAACCGAATATTCTCGGAACATTCCCCGCAACGTAATCTTAATCAAAGAGTCAATTGTTGGAATATATATGCCAATTGCTGCTATATATATAGTATATAATAAATGATCGAACGCGCAGAGCACCCGACAATGGGTCGGCAAACAGTGCCGATCGCCCTAAAAATCGGGGTGCTGAAAATAATTTGGATGGAACTACGCCGGCGGACCTGCGAGACGCTTGAATTGAGTGGACGGATCGACTCAGGGATGACTTGCTGGATTGCTATAATGTCAGCATTATCCCTGATCGCAGAGGTTACATGGTGCGCCTGCACACCCTGTGGTGCCAGAAACACCCAGAGCTCCCGCACGTTTCGCAACAGACGCTGCGAAACCTCCCCGACAACTTCTTGTGAACAGGATATGTACCCGAAACGTTACCTCAACCGCTGTTAGAACAAGCCGCATACGAAAAAGAGGAAGCGACATTAAGACCAACCGCGGAAATCAGGCATCCCCAAGAGAAGATGGCGATTTCAGGACAAGGAGAAATATCAACATCCAGGTTCCTCCAAAGATCTGTCTGAAATGGATGCCGCCCTTCGTGAGGATTTCGAGTTCAACTTCTGGACCATCACTCGTTCAGCTTATGAAGCGGCGAGAGCTTTGGCCGATTCAAATCGGAGGGTAAAGCCGACGATAGATCAAAAGACCAAAAGGCGCTTGCATCAACTGAACAAGGAATTTGGCTGGACTAGACAGAACGCATCCCATCGCGACTCTTCAGCCATCCCCCTGTTTCTGTCAATAATCCGCTTGCGTCCGAGAAGGTAGGGACTTTTCGGAGAAAGATTTACGAAGCTCAACACCCATTACATGAAGACACTGAAAACATCATGCAAATCAAGGAGCTGTGCAACAACCTCATAATGTCCGAGGAACAATGTCTGCCAATCACTGCAGCAGAGGTAAAGAAAGCACTGAGGGGCACAAAAGAGTTCTCCACTACCGATCCAGATGGTATCAAGAACTTCTGGTGGAAAAAGTTTACTTCTACACACCAACATCTGGCCCGGATCTTTACCTCATATTTGAAGTCGAAGAGCTCATTTCGCAGTGGCTGGTGTTAGGACGCAATGTACTTGTACCAAATAAAGGCGACTTGGCCAACCCAAGGAACTACAGGCCAATAACTTGTCTGAACACGCTGTATAAAATATTTACTGCTATCCTGAACGACAGGATTGTTCGGACAACTGGACCTGTGTGTAGAGAGATCTACGAACAACGTTGATCGAAAAAAGGCGTAGCAGGCTGTCGCGAAAACCTGCTAATTGACAAAAGCGTCTGCAAAGACGCTGCAGCCTACAGTCGCAATCTGTCGATGGCTTGGATTGATTACTAGAAAGCTTTTGATTCAACTTCCCATAGATTTATCATCTGTCTGTTGGAAAGCTTGAAGGTTCATTTACACGTTGGAGGATGCATAGAGAGATTGATACCCCTCTTAAAACCCAGATTTACTATCTCATCTGATAAACATCGTGTGACAACTAATAGCGTCATCTTCCAGGATGGCGTCTTTCGGGGTGACACCATGCGTCCTCTTTTCTTTTGCATCAAACTTTTTTTCACTGTCTCTCGCACTACGCAATTCTGATGGGTACTTCTGCGGCTGATCTAATAATCGTGAGCATAAGGTCACTCACATATTTTATATGCTTGACTTGAAGATCTATGCTTCTGGGGTGCAGAATCTCAAGAATGCTCTAGAGATCGTCGAGGGATACGCATGAGAAATTGGTATGAACTTTGGATTGGACAAGTGTGCCAAGATTCATTTGAAGCGAGGACGACTTGCTAGCGTTGGCGACGACCCTGACCTCGTGGATAGGAGCGCTATTGGACACCTTGGTACTGAAAAAACCTACAGGCGTGCCACAGAGCCGCATCCAGGATATAAAATCAGTAAAGGAGGCTCTCCGAAGCAGATACAAGCACCTTCTTCAACAGATTTGGTTTCCCAATCTGTCGGTGTTGAACAAGATATCTGCAACTAACATGCTTGCCGTCCCGGTTCTACTCTATTCATTTGGGGAGGTTCCATGGATGAAGCACGAGCTCATGGCCCTCGACATTGCCACATGTAAGATCATGCATATGCAAAAGAGCTTGCATAGCAATTCGTCCGTTCCGCGATTATACATGATACGCCGTAAAGGCGGGCGCGGACTCCTAAATATCCAGTGTCTTTAAGACAGAATTATCTTGGGTACAGCTCACATTGTGGCAAATGGAAGAGATCCTCTCCTGAAAATGGTCAGGAATGACGAGATAATTGGCAAAGGAACGTTCCTCCACAAAGTCGCGGACCAGGCGGTCGAGACCCATGGTCTGGATCTTAACATCAGAAGTGAGGAAAGTGCATTACTCCATCTAGACTTCTCACTTCTTAAAGCCCGAGTAAAGGAAGAAAAGGTCAACAACTTTCTCGAACAGCATCACGACAAGGAAATTCACGGAAACTCCACAGAAATGAAAAGATTAGTCCTTGTCGATGGAGTTAACGTTTGCTTACCTTAAATCATCTGGACTTAATTCAGGCACTTAAGGTGTTATTTCCTCGTTTCAAGACGGTGTCGTTTGCACCTTGGTATACGTTAGCCGCAGCTTACGCGAAGAGTTTCCAGTGTCAGGTATAGAGCATGTCATGCACATTCTGGGCACCGAAGGCACATACTATCCGGGTATCCCACTCACGCTGGAACGACGTGTCTTCACAGGCACAACGCGGCCCAATGAGTGCTTAACTACCATCTTTGTCGCTCTTATGATGTTAACCGTGACCCTGTCCTATACTAATATCTCCCAGAGAGATAGAGTCAATTGTCGAGAACGAGTTGTGCAAAATTTACCGGAACTTCGAGTTCAGGCTGAATGTTGTGTACTCGAGGTCTGACATGAAACTTCTTGAGAAGGAAAAACGAAGGGGGTTCGTGATCGAATTCTTGGCTCCAGTCGACGCCAACGTTACTGTCAAGGAGATAGAAAAGGGGGGATGTATCGAGACCTCATACGGGAGCTGCGGGGAGTGTTCGAAGAATATTTGGATAAAATGATTGTCCTTGTCATCGGAGCTCTCGGAGGTGCGAAATCATCACTGGTTCGTAACCTAGAAGCCATACCCGTGTGCCAGAAAAATGCTAAGGCCCTTGCGAGATGGATCCAGAGAGCTATCATTCTTGGGTCGCTCCGTGTTCTTAAGACTATGAGTGTGATTTGTCGCGGTTCTACTGGGAGCCAGTGTCAATTTCCTGGATAGCAGTTGCTCCTAGGAGGACCCTACGGTGGTTGTTTGACCATTTTTACATTCTCATCACAGAAGGTATTAGATATGTGTAAAATTTGACCCCCCCGTTTTTGTCAACTGTCCACGTTT
>JAUMHM010000071.1:5866892-5877899 GCA_032362435.1 Melikaiella ostensackeni | reverse complement strand
TGCCCCTCAGGGCTTTCTTTGGACTTGGGCGGATTCTTGACAGAAACAGGGGGATCGCTAAAGAGGCGCGTTGGCTCAGCGAGAAACTGTTGATTTTCCCTGACCCATGGCTCCCCCTTCTGGATTCTCCTCCTTGTGTCAGATAACACTCGTATTTTGTCAACAATGTGCTGCTTGATGGTCCGCAGCTTTGACTTGTTCAATTTGTAATGGTAGATCCTCACTTCGTCAGCGAACTTTTGGACCCTTGCCGTAAAAGGCTTACCAGATGTTGTGCAGTCAATCATACACTGAATACGGGACGCGTTCTGCCTAGCGTAGTCAATTGTCTTATTCAGTTGATGCAAGCGCCTTTTGGTCTCTTGATCCTTCGTCAGCTTTACCTTTCGATTTGAATCGGCCAAAAATCTTGCCGTATCATAATCTGAACAAGTGGTGGTCCAGGGGTCAGACTCCTTCGAGAGATCTTCAAAAAGAGCGGCATCCATTTCAGCCAGATCTTGCGGCTTAGGAGGAACCTGGATCTTGATGTTCCTCCTTGTCCTGGATTCGCCATTATCTCTCAGGGGATGCCCAATTTCCGCAATTGGTCTTAATTTCGCTTCCTCTACTTCGTCTGCGGCTTGTTCTTGCAGCAGTCGAGGAAGCATTCCGCGTACGTATCCTATTCGCGTGAGGTTGTCAGCGCGATTTCACAATGACTGTTGCGAAACGTGCGGAAACTCTGGGTGTTTCTATCATCACAGTGTGTGCATGCGCGACATGTAATCTCTGCGAACAGGGATAATAATAGCATCGTAGCAGTCCGATCCACCGGCGTGTTTCCATCTAAATTATTTTCAGCACCCCGAACTCTAGGACGGTCGGTAATGTTTGCCGACTCATTGTCGGGTGCTCTGCGCGTTCGGTCGTTTTCAACCGCATTTACAATTGGGTTTAGTGTTGTCATAGTTGCTCTCACGTGCAACTAGGGAAAGGGTACGTCCAACCTTGCAGAGCCCCGCATGCAAGAGTAAGGCTGCATACTCTAGGAGATCACCTGGTATCCCAAAGACACCGTTTGGGGACACCTCATCCAGATGCCATTCAGCTTTTGGCACGGTTGTTCACGCTTCAACTTGGGGGACCATTCCTGGACCATCCTTCGGGGCCATCCCTAGACAATTGTCCACGACTGCTTATTAAGTTTTGTAACCGTATTCAGCAGAAACCCTCGGGACGACCCTTAGGTTTTCCCCAGATTTGGGAATCATTGGCTGGACTATCTATTAAAAGTAAATATTTGCGAAAATGGCACGCTTAAGCATTGCTAACACATTAGAATTGATGTATTTCAACTTCATGAGTAGCTCAATCTGCAAATCACCTGATCTTATGCTGCAATTTCACTTTATTAACACATGCCAAGCAGCGAATTTGAGCAATAAGGCATTAAATAATCGTCATTGACTGAGGATTGGCTGATATTTACAATAAATTTTTTAATAAATTACGTAAAATACTAAATAATATGCGACAGTGTTAAGCTAGCGGATACTTACTTCAGAAGTATCAGTAAGGTTGAAAAGTATTCTTTATTTATTTACAAAATTGATATCACTTTTTGCGTCTTTGGCTGGACATGTCTCTTCGCTCTTTGGTTTAATTCACTTTTGTCCTGATTAGCGCCTGCTGATTAATTTTGTACTAATGTTTATAGACAATAACAGTTGGAAGAGTATTACAGGTACAAATTAAATCATTTGTTTAAACAATGAAGAGTACAAATTGGTTTCAGCTTTGTAATATTCGAGACGAATTGGTAGTTTTTAAATTTCAATTCATATAAATTAATTGTATTATCTAGAAGTATATATAACATCAGTATGTTTAAAGTACTCGAAAATGTCCATAAATTTCCGCATATTTTTCCTTTAATTTTCATAAACTTTCATTAATATCGGAATTTATTTTTCTAAAATTTCGGGAAAATTTCGACATATTTTGCTTAAAATTTCCATAACTTTTCGAATATTACCGTCAATTTCTGAAAACTGTTCATGTGAATATTTTGTTATTCAATCATTTTACAACGAAAATTTCAATGAAATATGCTTCCGAATCAATCGTTTTCAAAGGCTCAAAATTCCGCTGAGCGTGTACTCGTATAGCTAAATTGTTTGAAAAATGCTAGAATGACTGCAATTTTTCCGGCCCATTACAGATTTGAATTTATTGACCCTTTAATATAATGAATATGATTTATTTAATCTTATATCACGAAAAAAATTTCTTTGCTCAAATTGTACGCTATGCGGAGAATTACACATATCTGGGAGTAGTCCCAAGTGCATATAACTCCATACCAACAACCTGGTCCCTTTTCATTTGGACGTATATAAATCATTCCTTACGAAAAGATATGATGGGAAGAATATGACAGGAATGTCATTTTTTTCCTGACGTATTTTTGCGACCACAGGAAAATGACAAGGACGTGACAGACAAAACGATAGACGAAAAAGAAGGGCCATAATTGGCCTTAATTTATAATTACGCACGCACGTTATGAAGTCGCACGCCTAATGCGACCAAGATTGTTCACATGGATTGAGACTTAAAAACATATTATTACGCGTGCGACTTGCATAACGCGCGCGAAAAAACGACAGGAAAAAATGACACGCCTGGCATATTTTTCTTGTCACATCTTTTCGTAAGGGATAACAGCAAATACTAAAACCTGACTCAGTTTCACTAAGTTGCCATACTAATTACTAGGACATTATTTTTCTCCTTTAGGCTTGGTGTTAGTGACTGATGCGATTTCAGCTCTGGGTTTGAAAGAAGGAATTTATCAATTAGGTCAGCTCGAAATTGAGATTCGAAATGATAGAGCTTACATCGCGGGAACGGAAACTCTTTGTGGCAGTATCGCTAACATGTCGGAATGTGTCCGATTTTTTAAGGAAGCAACTGGTAAAATAGTATATTACTATACAAGAAGCCAAACGGGGGCGGTTTGCTTACTGCGAGTGTGAAGGCCCAACACACAATATTTTTTTTACAAATTACAATGCAAAACTTCAGATTGCCTACCGTGTACAGACATTGAACATAACCTAACTGATCCAACGCGATGTCAAAGCAGTATTCGTTTACGATGCTGTAGATGGCACAAGTAGTAAAATCGGTGAGCAAAACGTTTTGGTAACCGGTGAAAGCCTTTTTTTCACTGGTGAAAACGTTTTGCTTAACGATGTTGGAGATTTCGCCCATTGCCTTCGCGCACAGTGCGGAATCGGCTATTTTCGATGTCTTTAAACGGTGAGGAAACGAAAGTTTTGCATGTATGTTTAAAAAGAAATTTTAGATCATTCTTTACCAATTCCAAATTTAGAAATTAAAAAAATGGTCTTCAGCCTCCATCATATGTATTATCTTTTTTTTACTTTCAGGATGTACAATCGTGGAAGCTTTGGAGGCAGCAACTTTGCATCCTGCTCGAGTGCTCGAAATTCATTCTCGGAAAGGAGTCCTGAATTTCGGAGCCGAAGCTGATTTTATTGTACTCGATGAAAAACTTGAAGTTTTGTCCACGTGGATTGCAGGAGACTGCGTGTACGAACGTGAATCAAATCTCAAACAAATTAGACTTTAGAAAAAGTACTATAGTGATGTACTGGATAAGAAATTCTTTTAGATTTAATTAATTAAAGTTTATGTTAAAGTTTATATTAATTATTTCACTGGCAATGTCGGCCAAATTTAGTCTCGAGAAAGGAAAAAAATCGTTTTGAAAAGTATGTCTTTTTAATTTTGTGCTATATTTTTTAATATTCATCGTTTTTCGTTTATTCGTATTTTTTAACATTACAGTGTTTTATTTTACAGCTTTAATATCTTGTTATTTTCTGCAATAGTTGGGAAATTATTTTTTATCAGATAACTAGACTTTAGCCAGGTAAAGAAGAAGGAGAATTTCTTTATCCGGAACAAATGGCGTGCTGTCTAAAGTGCACTTACACTACAATGACTTGTACTTTTTACATTAATTGATACTATTAATCGAGAAATCATAAGATGTATTTTCATATCTTTTATTTTATGAAATTACTGTTGACATTTTTCCATACAGTTTTTACAAAGTGAACAATAAAATTCTTGAAATTATAAAGGATTCTTTTAATTTAAAAAATTCAACATGATTAGGTAATAATGAACGGTAAAATAATTCTTTATTTTTATAAAAATGCATGCACACAGTTATTGTTCATAATTTAAGTGGCACAGAAAATTTAAAAAAAAAGTTGAATTGAAAACAGCAAATATCAATCCTTTTCTTTAAAGCGTTCTTGCTGAAAAACGAACGGAGACTATTTTAGCTACTTTTTATGCATGTTAAAAAGTTGCTAAAAATTGAACTGCAAGAGCGCTTAATTTTAGTCTTCTTTTTTCATAAAGAGCTGGGTTGCAATTTAAAAATGCTGAGGTCACTGAAAGCGATGTCGTTTGCTTGATTTTGTAAATTCGGGTGCGTGAGGGTGAAATTTCGTAACTAATAAACAGCGTCTTTTAGATTACAAACGTATGGCGAGTGTCGGATTCCAAAGGTATGTGCCGGTGGGTAGTCCAAATGAACCTGTACATAATGAATTTCAACTTTTAATAAAAGTTAAAAAATTGCATAATTGAATGGTGACACTCTAAAGTGCATGTAAGTATTACAAAATTCAGGCCAAATATATATTATTCTGAATAATATCTTTCCACAGACAATAGAAGAATATTTTTTAAAAACTCTCACTGTTTTTCAGCTAAAATTTTTCTTTCTCAACTTGTAACATCAAAAAACCTATGCGACTTTTACATTTTTTACATGTATACTTAATAATTATCATCCTTTTTGAAAAATCAGTATTTTTTTTAGTTTTGGCATCCAAACGACAAAAGTTGGTTTCCGAATATGACCAAATGATGACCAAACAATTCCATTACAATTTTTTTTTCATATTTTACTTAATTTTATTATTTAATACTGTACAGTTCTTGATTATGACAGTTTACGTGTATTTGCAAATTAATTATTCTAATTTGGCGATAAAAATACCAAAGTATCGTACTATTTAACTAACGTTTTAAAAAATCACGTCAATAAAGAAAAAAAGTTTCGCTAGAAGAAAATATTTCGCATCAGATGAAGGTAGTAAAATGATAACTTAAATATCATGTACCTGAAAATATGTGTGAAACAGAGATAGAAATTAAAATAAATATACCTTTTCAGGGCAATGTGCACCAGGCCCTGGTTTCTGTGAATGATCATCTGGTAATTGGAACCTGGAACTGATGCTGTATGCAGGACTCTTTGCCCTAACAGCATCCGGTTTTATCGCTTCGTAGGCACCCGGTCCTGGTACAAGAACCCTATCGTCAGTGAAGACCTTTTGCCTCCCCGAAATTGAGTAAGCTGGAGCTGTTTTTTTGTTACCCTCCTTAGTTCCACAAAGCGCAGACGGAATATTGTATACGTTAGGTGCTAAAGAAGCAGAAAATGTTAACTTCCCAATTAAATTGTTTTGGCATCGAGAAAATGAATTTATTAATTTCAAATCAGAATTCAATGATTATAGGAAGGCTACTCAATTTACTGAAAAACAGTCCTTTCATTCATGCAAAAAGTCAATAGTGTAAACTATCCTATCAAAAAAAAAACTTATCAAAATGTAAATTGATTAGCAAATTTTTAAAACTCTGTAAACCAACCTTGTGGTAAAGTAAATCACAATTGTTTTTGGTAGTGTCAATCAGTATCCAATTTTCTAAATAGAAGAGAAGAATTTCAGAACAATATTCACCTCCTACAATTTTTAATCAATTTTATTTGAATTCAATAAATGCTGTTCTCGATATGTTAATCGCGCCTAAAGAAAAGATTTGTGTATTACGAGGTAAAATTGTTTCTTTAGAGAATCGACTCGCACTTCGTTATTTCTCCTCCTGTTCAATATCGATGATTCAAGAGAAAGTGCCAGAGAAAAGCATTTTTATCCTAAACATAAAAATGTGCAGACGGTTAGTTAGGTTGATGCATCGTGAAAAAGCGGTGTTACAACCCAAAAGCTTTCGTGTTATTGTTTTTCTTTGTTACCAGGAATATCGCTTAATCTTTCCATCGGTGGTCTCAAACCAAAGCTGAAGTGGAACGCCTTTTCGAGAATCATCATCGCTTTTTCCGGAGAGTATTGTCCCGGGCCTACAAAGAAAAATCGTTTAAAAATTTAGATATACATATATGTCTTAAACCTTTGAGTAATTAAAACAATTGTGATTCAGCTCTTCTTACCTGGTATGGATTCCATTTTTTGATTCTCAACTCTCATTCCAAAACTATACTGAATATTTTTTTCCAAGTTTACTTTTTCCGGACTATAAGTACCAGGAGCTGAAAAAATATTCCATGGTCATACTTTAAAAGCATTTGGTTTATAAAGATTGAAAGATTGTAATAATTTATATATATAATATATAAGGCCAGTTTTTACCTGGAACATCGTTGGGTTTTTCTGAAGGGCCTTTTCCATAGAGACTGTATTCTGGTCCTGCATATGGGTTGAACTTTTCAGGACTGTAAGTTCCAGGTGCTAACAAACAAAATTTATTTATAAATTTTTGTATCTTATGTTGTTCCATTTTTAAAACAAAAATTTGGATTTTGCAAACTACCAACCAGGAGTTTGAATGGGTTTTTCTTCATGACCTTTCCCACATAGACTATATTCTGGTCCTGCATGTGGATTGAATTTTTCGGGACTGTAAGTTCCAGGAGCTAATTAACAAAAGTTATTTATAAATGCTTGTAACTATTAAGTTGTTTCATTTTTTAAAATTGGGTATTGCACAACTACCAACCCGGATTTTGATTAGGCTTTTCCGAAGGACCTTTTCCATATAGACTATATTCTGGTCCTGTATGTGAGTTGAATTTTTCGGGACTGTAAGTTCCAGGAGCTAACAAACAAGATTTATTTATAAATGTTCGTAACTCTAATGTTATTTCATTTTTAGAAAAATCGGTTTTGCAAACTGCAAACCAGGAATTTGATTAGGTTTGTCTGAAGGACCTTTTCCAAATAGACTATATTCTGATCCTGCATGTGTTTGAATTTTTCTGGACTGTAAGTTCCAGGTGTTAACAAACAAAATTATTTATGAATTTTCGTTTCTATAGCTGTAGAGAAGATCAGAAGCTAGCAACGTCAAGCCTTGACCCGGAAGTTGGCATAGAATCCAACAAACGGAATCTGAATCGCTCCGGACGAGTCCAACGTCCGTGCGTTCCGGGACTGATTATAACTAGTTGAACGTGGTTTGAGCCCCATGGTACCTGGGGTCGGATAAATATCCAAGGGTACACCTGTTCCTAACTATCTCGGCCCGCCCCCTCACACACGATGCACTGGTGACAAATATTCTTAAGGCGAAATATTTTTTGCATCGAAACATTGTTAACTCGATTGTTGAGGACTGGGCAGCGAAAATGGACGATAAGAATACAAGACAAAACAAGAAGTTTACAGAACTCTGGCTTAGACTGAAAGGCATCCACAGTATTAACAAAGTGAAAGAGTTACTTGACGATGCAAAAGACGCTAAAAATCCAGAAGAGCAGTTACATAAAAGAAGGGATTAAGAAGGGAATACGCTCAAAATTTTAAATTGAACCTGACCAACCGCAAAACTCCTACGGGGAAAATCTCGAAGTGCCACCGTGCCATCGTACTCGTAAAGGGATGAGAAAAACCGAGTGCAAGGTACGAACGAACCGACTAAGAGGCCATCCTTAAATTACGTAACACATTTTATGGGGGGAGGAGGAGGTTCAAGCCTAGTATTACACAATGGCGAAAAACCACAGGAAAAGTCGGAAACACGTTACATAGGAGGGGTCAATATTTGCGGGAAATTGCGTTACGGTATTCATGGATGGCCCCTAACAAGTATAGTAGTACTCTCCCCTCTGCTCAGCAGAGGAAAGTAACCGGAGACTTAGTGGGCGTGAGCCGCATGTACTCGAGGAAGAGGAGGAAAAATCCAGGGAATGGCAACAGGTGACACAACGAAATCTTAAAAGGAAGGAAAATAATGAAAAGTGTAGAGAAAATAAGAATAGGAGATAAACCATAAGTGAGGCCATCAATGTGAAAGCGAGCGAGAAACTACCTACGCGAACCACGACATGAAGGAAAAAGTCAAGTTAAAGAAGGGTGGAAACACGAGCAGCTTTAAATATCCACGTAACAGAGGTACTAGGAGGTAAGGAAATAGTGAAAATCAGGGACCTGGATGAGACCATCACTGGCCAGAAGGTGAAAGAGGCTATGAGCGAAATCAGTGGATAATCTGACCGTGAAAGTTTCAAACTGAAAAGTTTGAGGGAGGTAAAAAGTGATATGGAAACAGCCATCGTGGAAATACCAACGGACTGTACAAACGCACTGATAAAAGCAGGAGAAAAATAAAAATTGGATTGGTCATGTGTCGGGTCAGGGAGAGGACACAGGTTACCAAATGCTACAAGTGCCTAGGCTTCGGGTACGTAGCAGCAGTTGTGAAGGACCAGATAGATCCGATCTCTCACGGAAATGTGGGAAGGATGGATACTAGTCTAAAAATCGCAACGCCGATCCTCACTGCGTACTGTGTGAAGAACAAGGCGGTACGAAGGGAGTACACAGTGATGGCGGGAATTTCCCAGGGTTCAGTAGTTGTGTTTTTCTTGTGAAACGTGACATACGACGATCTCATAGACATCGAACTTCCGGAGGAAGCAACTCTAGTTAGTTTCGCTGAAGATAAAGCGGTCGTCGTAACAGCTGATACCACAAGGGAGCTGGAACTAAGGGCAAACGACAGCCTAAAAAAGACTATAAAACCGAACCATAAAACCGAAGCCGTCCTGGCAACAGACAAGTAATCCTTTATTTTCCAAAAATTGAAGTTGCAAGAAGAAAAAATATAGTGAAGCGGGTTTGAAACGCACCTGTATGCGGCCACCACTGAGCGTATGGTTAAATAAGACACAGGAGCAGAAGAGTTATGATGACCGGGCACGGAAAGTTCAACGCTTACTTTAAGCGTATCAAGTAGATGGTCTTAGTGGATTATTAAGTTACTATTCTATCCTCATAAAATAATTTTCGCTCAAGTTTTTCTATAATTAAATGAATTTATTCTACATGTTTTTCATTTTTTATATGCGTATTCTGATAATTAGGGGTAGTTTACCCCCTAATAAGGGTGTCCCGTAGTAAGAGATTTATTAATTTAACAATTTATGACGTAAATGAAATGTATATAAAGCCTTTGTACAGTACAATTGAAGAATATTATTTTAATTATAAATTTTCGTGTTTTCAGCAAAATACTTTGAGGGGTGGTTTCATCCTCTAAATATGAAAACGGGCCAAAATAAAAAACCCGCAAATCTTATTTTTTTGTCCTCTAAAACATATCTCAGAACCAAGCAAAACGGCGGCGGACACCTGGGAATCATTCCTTCGCGGATTTCTTCGTGTTTTCCTCGTCCGAAAATAACACGAGGATTTCCTCGAGGATTTTTTCAATAGCGTATTATATATGTGTCTCTTTTCAATACGCGCCCATTGGCGGATCCACGGGGGGGGGGGCTATGGGGCCTGTATCTCCCTCCCCCAGAGCCCGCAGATTCACACTAGATACAATTGACTATAATCCGTATCATCCAATTTTCAACTGTTTTGAATTTTGCCGCCAACCTAGAGTGGCTATTGATGAGCGTGGTAAGTTCCCACTGGGATTGACTCTTATAGCGAATTCGGTTATCTGCACTGCGCGAGAGTGCTCCAATCTTGTTCCGCGCTAGGATGGAGCATACCTCTGACGTCATGAAACAGGAAAGTGTACAATTTTTCGGTGCATGTCACTTGACCGCGTGCAAACTCCACTGCACTGCTCTGTTATGGATTGCTCGTGGATCAAGCGCTCGACCAAGGAGTGTTTATGGCAATCTCGCACGAGATTTAAAAAAAATAATAAAATGAAGTACTTAAATTAAATGAGTTTTTATAATTGTTTCATCATTTTTCAATTTAGAAATGATGTTTTTTTCAACAGAATCAACTACAAACATCTCAGAAATGGTCTTTTGTTTTGAGAATTTGCAGCTAAATAATAAACTGCACACTGCTCACATAAATTCAATAAATCAATGTATTTTTCGGTTTCTGTTGAATGGTTTATGGTGGGAAAAAGCACGTATAAAATCCTAGAAATACGAGTATGGTGTAGATGGTACGTGTTCTTTATAAGGTTGCGAAGCTTAGTTGCAAGGGTAGTCGCAGCCGACGAAACTTTTTATATATTCTTGAATTCAGAAAGATTTAGGGAATATTTCCTAATTTTTCCGATAAATTACCAAAAGATTTAGAAATTATTGTTCAATTTCCTAAATTTAAAAAAACAATTTATAAAATTTTTAGTAAATTTCCAAAAGTTTTAGGGAAATTCCGTAAAATGTTAGTGAAAACCATTTCCCCCCAAAAATGTCGAATAATCGCTATGAAATTGTAGAGAAATTTCCAGAAATTTTTGACAGTGCAATTTTAAATCAAAGAATTTTAAAATGTTTAAAGGTATTTCAAAAGTAAAATTTCTTGATATTCCTTTAAAATTCCACAAAATATCTTCAAGTCCTTTAACGTTTCTTAAAATCCCATGAAATCTCCTTATATCCCTTAAAATTTCAGAAAATTCTAATAAATTTTGTGAAATCCTTTTGAAAAATCCCAAGAAATCTCATTAAAACCCTTAAAATACCTAAAAATCCACTGAAATTTCGTGAAATCCCTTGAAATCCCTTAAAAGTTTTTAAAATCATTCAAAATTCGACAAAATATCGTTAAATCCTTTAAAATTACTTGAAATACCATGAAATCTCGTTAAATATTTTCAAATACCTGAAATAAGATTTCAGGTATTTGATAATAA
>JAUMHM010000071.1:5850851-5866792 GCA_032362435.1 Melikaiella ostensackeni | reverse complement strand
TCAAAAACAAATTTAGTAATTTGTACATAAAGAACATATAACACCGAGCGCGAAGCGCGACGACCGAATCGCGCGCCATAGGCCATTTTGGCAAAAAATAAATTATGTTCTTGGTTAAAAATTTATCTGTTTAGTTTCAAATTTAAGTATTTTGTTGAAAATTCATCTTTTTTTGTCAAAATTTGAAATATTACATCTTTCGATACAAATTTTATTATTTGCTTGAAAATAAACTTTTTTGTTAAAAATTTGCCTTTTTGGCTTGAAACTTCAACAATCTGGGTGACTTTTCTTCTGTTTTGTCTGCAAATTCAACTATATTGTTGAAGAATTGTTTTTTCGTTGAATTTAAATGTTTTTGGTTTGAAATAAAAATATTTTTTTTTGATTGAAATGTCAACTATTACATTTTTCGTTAAGAATTCATCTTTTTTCGTTCAAATTTTCTTTCAATTGAAAAAAATCATATCTTTCGTTGAAAATTCGTCTTTTTTTGGTGAAGAATTGTCTTCTTGGTTGAAAATTCATCTCCTTGGTTTCAAATTTACCTATTTTGTTGAAAATTAATCTTTTTCAATTGAAGTCAACTGTGATCGATTCAAAACGAAATTTTTTCTTTGTTGAAATTCCAATTTTTACATTTTTCGTAGAGGATTCATCTTTTCCCGTTCAATATTAATTTTCTCAATTAAAAATTCAAGTATCCCATTTTTGGTTGAAAATTCATCTTTTCAAGTTGAAAATTCATGTATTTTGTTTAAAATTCGTCTTTTTCCGGTAAAAAATTATGTTTTCGGTTGAAAATTTATCTCTTTGGTTTCAAATTTAAGTATTTGGTTGAAAATTCGCCTTTTTGGCTTGAAACTTTAACAATCTGCTGATTTTTTTCTGTCTCGACTGCAAACTCCACTATTTTTTTCAAATTGTTTTTTGGTTGAATGTAACTGTTTTTTGTTTGAAATGAAGATATTTGTAGTTGAAATATAAACTATTATATTTTTTGTTAAGAATTCATCTTTTTTCGTTCAAAATTATTTTTTTTAATTGAAAAAAATCATGTATTTTGTTGAAAATTCGTCTCTTTTGGTAAAAAATTATCTTCTTGGTTGAAAATTCATCTGTTTTGTTTCAAATTTACCTTTTTTTTTGAATACGTCTTTTTGTTTGAGTTCAACTGTATTCGATTTAAAATTAAAATCTTTTTTTTGTTTTTGAATTTCTGTGCGATCTCCTGAAATCTTGAAAAATCTCTTCAAATTTCTGTAATTCTAGGAAATCCCGTAATTTTTGTTAAATTGCAATGTACCGTAAAACTGGGTGGAGTCGCTCATGTACGGTGGAGTCGCTCACCAATAAATTCGCACCAAATGTATTTCAAAATAAAGTTTCACAGCTGTACTAACTAAAACAATCGATAATCTTTTATTTTTATCTTGTGAAACTTGATATTGGACTTTGAAATATAAATTTGGGAGTGAGCGACTTTGTCCTACATAAAGCGACCTCGCCCTGTTTTATGGTATGGAAATATTATACAATTTTTAGAATTCTTTTATATCTATTAAAGTCTCATAAAAATCCTTTGAGATCATCATCAATTTTTGAACTTTCCAGGAATCATTAAAAATACCCTAAAACCTTTTGAGTCCAATGAAATCCTGCAAAATCCTTAGGACGTTTAGGAAATTATTTGCATAACCAATAACAATTTTTCATACTCTCAAAACCCCTCGAAATCTTTGAAATAATATCAAAGCCTTTAATTAATTTTCGGGAAATTCTTTGAACTGCCTTAACATTTTTTGAAATTCCTTGAAACGTTTCAAAGTTTTGAACATCCCTTGAAATAATTAAAATCCTTGGGAATTCTATGAATTCCTGGGAGAGCTGTTTGAATCCTTTATCAAAGTTCTGATTCCTTTGAAAAATGTTAAAATCACAAAAAATAAAATCACAAAAATAACCGCTGCTCTCTAAAGACGTTTCGGGCGTGATCGCTAGTAAAGGCAATGTAATAGATGCCGTGCTGTGCTCTGGATGTCAAACTCCTTACCACCCTAGCTGTGCTCACCGTGCAACACCTCTGAATGATGGGTCTTACTCCAAATGTTGACGTTCAAGATCTCGCACTCCGATCTCGCTAGAACCAGCCCCCGCACCTATTACTGCTGGGGAATTCGAACCTATTATGGAAAGTGGCTTCGCATCCATGAAGCCTGAACTCGAATTGGTCACAACCTCTGTCAATTCGCTTTCTGAAAGATTTGAAAATCTTTCTTTGAAAATCGACAATGCTATTTTACGAATTGACGACACAGAAAAGCGAGTTGTAGACTTAACTGCCAGGATTGACGCTGCTGAAGGTATGATCAACAAACTTAAATCTGTAGATACCTCCCACCCACCCATTGATATCAAGTCAGTTACTCGTCAATTCCTTTCTGAAATAGAACAGAGATTTTCTAGAAAAAATAACTTATTCATTTTTGGCCTGCCAGAAATGAGTAGTGATGATGGCACCACCAGAAAGGAAATATGCATGTCAACAGTTTCTGAGCTTTTCTCAGGAAAAGTTCCAGATAGTATATTCACTAACAGTCGTGCATACAGACTTGGTATTTTTTCGCAGGCGCAAGCAAGGCCTCGTCCTGTGAATTTGATTTGTGTCTCGTTGGAGGCAGCGCATGCGCTCCTTCGATCGTTTCTCAATGCGAAGATGGGCATCGGCTACATAAAGGATGACGGCAGAATAAATCGACTGAAATCGATATGGATAACACCAGACAGAACGAAGACTCAACAGGAGAAATTTTCAGAAGTCAAGAGGAAGCTTGCCTCTCGTCTCCAAATAGGAGGAGTATAGATCTCGCTTTGCAGTTTCGTCAAGGGATTCCAACTGTCACAAAAGTGAGACAGCATACGGATGCAACGTTACCAAACGTCACCTCAAGCAAGTAGCAACACGTGTCTCTTTTGGCGCTATCAATCGCCCCTCTGCCACCGTATGCAAAACAACCAACACCAGTAATCCTCCGGTCTCACTCTACTATCAAAACGTCAGAGGCGTACGTACTAAATTACATTTATTGCGTCAAGCTATTCCGTTGAGTTCTTACAATGTAATAATTATTTCTGAGACATGGCTCTATAATAAAATTAATACTCTTGAATTGAGTTTCCTAGGTTACGATATCTTTAGGTGTAGCATTTGATCCATTATTACCTATTGCACCCTCCCCTTACATTTGATCTTAGTGGAGTCCTCGTAGCTATCGATTCATTTCACCTCACATCTAACTTCGTTCGCTTCAACTTTTAAGAAGCTAATACTGCGGCAATTAGTCATTTTCCTAATGATGTGGATTGGGACTACCTCCTTGCTTCATCTTCAGTTGATGAGGGAATAGACACTCTGCACACTTATACCTTTACTGCAATTAATCACTTCGTGCCTACAAAAATGGTTAAACCTTCCTCCTATCCCCCTTGGTTCGATAGTAATTTGAAATATTTTGTCATTGCTAAGAAAATTGCTCACGCAAACTACAAACAATCGCGCAATTTACGTGATTACTTGCAATTCTCAAATCTTCGTACACAATGTTTAGAAAATGCTATTAGAAAGGATAATAACTTGCCTAACGAAATGTTTTTTAACAAAGAACAAGCGAACACTAGTGAGAGAGAGCTTAGCTTTTTTCTAAGCACTTCAAGTCCGTTTACAAAGAATCGATTTCTAGCGATGTCCATTTTAGTCAAACCGATGTTATAGAACTCACTAATATAAAGATTAGCAGGGACGATATCTCGAGTGAGCTTTCTAAACTGGATCCTAATAAAGGGGCCGGACCTGATGGTATACCCCCCTTTCTTCTGAAGTCGTGTCGCTCCGCATTTATCAGCCCATTGTACATTATTTTCAACAAGTCAATTTCAAAAGGTTATTTTCCTCGGAAGTGGAAGAAGGGCATAGTTGTTCCCATCTTCAAATCGTGTAATCGTATAGATATAAAAAACTACAGACCTATAACCATACTCAATTCCATGGCCAAAGTTTTTGAGAGCATTATTTTTGACCAACTTTGCCTGGCTTCTAGTAATTCAATTATAGAGGAGCAACACGGCTTCATGAGAAGGTAATCTACTGTAACAAATCTTTGTATTTACATGCATTACTTGTCACAGAAGCTTGAATTGGGCACTCAAGTCGACGCAGTGTATACCGATTTTTCTAAAGCGTTTGACACAGTTGATCACGGCATTCTGGTGGCTAAGCTCGGAGCTCTTGGGATTACCTCTAACCTACTCTCATGGTTCTCTAGCTATTTAGACTGTAGATTCCAATCAGTACGTATCAATTGGAAGTTCTCTGAAGTGTTTCTTGCCTCGTCTGGGGTGCCACAGGTTTCGCACCTGGGACTTCTCTTGTTCCTCCTCCATGTCAACGACATTGGCACATTTATTAAATCTTGTTTTTCCTTGTTTTCGCTGATGACCTTAAATTATACAAAGAAATACACTCTCATCTGGACTGCATCGATCTGCAAAACGACCTTGATCGGTTGCAAGATTGGTGCACTCTGAATGGGATGCAGCTTAACAATAAAAAATGTGTAGTCATATCCTTTTCGAGGAGAAAATATTTTCCCAAGTACAACTATCTTATAGGGGGGGAGGTGCTAGATAGGTTTACAAGGGTGCGCGACCTTAGGATAATCCTTAACGAGACATTATCTTTTGAAGACCAGGTTTCTGCCGCTGCAAACAAGTCCCTCAGATCTCTGGCCTTTGTCACTAGAAATGCTTCTCAACTCAGAAACCCTCTTGCACTAAAGGTTCTCTACTTCTCACTACTAAGACCGCTCATAGAATATGCCTCTGTCATCTGGTCACCGCAATATGCCGTTCATAAAATCAAACTTGAACGTATTCAGAACCGATTCCTTCGTTTCGCGGCCAGACAGTTGGGTATCGCCATAAATAGACGCGACCATGACTATGACGGAATTAGAACGCTATTCAATATTCCAAAAATTTGTTCGAGATTGTTCGCCGATTTACGATTCCTGCACAATATTTTAAACAATGCCACTGACTCTCTTACTTTACTTTCAGAATTTAAATTAAAATCACCTGCTAAATCTCTTCGATCTAAAATACTTTTCTATGTACCTCATCACCGTACCAACTATGGAGCGAATTCCACGATATCTAGGATTTGTCAAGAAGCTAATTCTACTGATAAAAATATTGTCAGCAAACTTGATTTTTTCAACACATCTACGACCCATTTTAACAATTTGCTGCGCAATTTGACATGTAATCGCGGCCATCAAGATCGTTTAGCTGATTTAGATTTAAGTAGGTTTGTCAATTAGTTCATAAGTAGATTTGTACTAAAAGGTTCTGCCCGTGCACTGTTCTTAAATAAATAAATAAATAAAATTTTTTAAAAATGTAGGAAAAATTTGACTCATTTTAAAAGATAATCAGATGATTTAAGAGTTGTAACAAGATTTATAAGTAATTTGAGAATGGAACGGATTCAAAACCTAAAATGTTTTTTTTATTTGGAAAAATTAATTTTTAAAGAATATCACAAAACATTTCAAAAATTGCAAAACAAGAATCTGAAACATCTTAGGAGAACTTTTTTAAAGTTTTCAAAATTAAATAAAATGTAGGAAAAATTTTAATCATTTTAAAATATAATCAGGTGATTTAAAAGTATTAAAATGATTTTAAAATAATTGAAAAATCGAATGGATTAAAAATTTAAATGATTTTATATCTAGAAAAATTAATTCTTAGAGAATATTTCAAAAGATTTCTAAAAATTAAAAAGAAAAATCTGAAATATTTCAAGGACACTTCCTTAAAGTTTTCAAAATTAAAAAAGATTCGGGAAACATTCAACTCATTTTAAAAGATGATCAGATGGTTTGAAATTTGTAACAAGATTTTAATCTTATTTAAAAATTGAATGGATCAAAATTTTTAATGATTATTTGTAAAAATTAATTTTTAGAAAATATGACAAAACATTTCCAAAAGTTTCAAAACAAAAATCTGAAATATTTGAAGGGCATTTCCTCAAAGTTTTCAGAATGAAAAAAAATGTAGGAAAAATTTGACTCCTTTTAAAAGATAATCAGATGGTTTGAAAGTTGAAGCAAGATTTATAAATAATTAAAGAATTGAACGGATTCCAAAATTAAAATATTTTTTTATTTGGAAAACTTAATTTTTAGAGAATATTACAAAAAATTTCAAAAATTGCAAAACAAGAATCTGAAACATTTCAGGGAAACTTTTTTAAAGTTTTCAAAATAAAAAAAAATGTAGGGGAAATGTGACTCATTAGAAAAGATAATCAGATGGTTGAAAAGTTTCAAATGATTTGAAAATAATTTAAAAATTGAATGGATTTAAAATTTTGAATGATTTTATACTTGGCAAAATAAATTTTCAGAGAATATTTCAAAAGATTTCTAAAAATTTAAAAGAAAAATCTGAAATATTTCAAGGACACTTCCTCAAAGTTTTCAAAATTAAAAAACATGCAGGAAAAATCTAACTTATTTTAAAAGATAGATGGTTTAAAAGTTTTAACCAGATTTTAAACTTATTTAAAAATTGAACGGATTAAAATTTTTTTATGATTTTTTTATCTGGAAAAATTAATTTTTACTGAATATTACAAAACATTTCAAAAATTTCAAAAGAAAAATCTGAAATATTTTAAGGGCACTTCTTTAATGTCTCAAAAATTGAAAAAAGAAATTATGAAGAGTTTGACTCATTCTAAAAGACAATCAGACGGTTTAAAAGTTTTCAGAGGAATCGAAAATAATTAAAAAATAAAACGAACTAAACATTTTCTTTTAAATTACGTTTTTCAAGGTTCCGAAATAAAAATTTGGAAGCCTTTCAAGAATTTGAAATGTTTCAAGTGAAGAGAATAATTTTATGGAGACTCGTGGTCAACTTGTAGATGATTTTTTATTCTGGAAAAAATAATGTTATCGAAAATTGACAGAAATTTCAAATCATTTTAAAAGATTTTCAAAATTTTCGAAAAAGAATCTGTGAAATTTTAGATCAATTTTTTTTTATTTTGCAGGATTAAAGGAAAATTCAAATCTTTTCAAGATTGAAAACAATTTGGAAGATTTTTGAGAATATTAAATGGTTTTGAGAGAATAAAAAAAATTTCTTAACATTCATGGGAAAATTTTTAATGATTTTTTTTTTGGAAAAGTTATAATAAATATTAAATTTTTCATCCGTTCAATTCTTGAATTATTTTGAAGTATTTTAAAACTTTCAAACCATCTGATTATCTTTTAAAATATGTGAAGTTTATCCTAATTTTTTATTTATTTTGAAAACTTTAAAAAAAGGTCTCCTTGAAATGTTTGAGATTCTTGTTTAACAATTTATGAAATCTTTTGAAATTTTGTTTATGTATTAATTTTTTCAAATAAAAGTCCTGTTAAATTCCACGAATGTTAAGAATTTGTTTTTATTCTCTCAACCTTGAAATATTCTTAAAAACCTCATAAACTGTTTTCAATGTCTTCAAATAAAAATTTGTTTACAACATTTTTTCAAACTAGTAAATATCTTTGAAAGGGATTCAATTTTTTTTTAATCCTGCAAAATGAAATGAAATTCATCAAAAATTTTCAGATTCTTTTTCGACAGTTTTGAAAATCTTTTGAAATGATTTTAAATCTCCGTAAATTTTCGTTAAACATTATTTTTTTCAAAATAACAAATTATCCAAAAGTTTCCCACGAATCTCTAATTTTTCTATATAAAAAATCATTTTAAATTTTTCTACGAATGTTAAGAAATATTTTTATACTCTCGAAACCTTTAAAAATTCTTGAAAAGCTTCTAAATTTTTTCCAAATCTTTCCAGATTTACATTTTGTTGTAAATTTTTTGGAATTTTTTCAAAGTTGATTTTTTTTCAAGACTTGCAAATATCTTTCAAAGAGATTCGAATTTTTTTCCTGTAATATTAGAAAAGGTAATTTCAAATCTTAATTCTTTTATGGTTTTTAATTCATAATTCAATAAGAAACAGAATTATTTCCCAGTATTAAACAATTTATCATGAAATAAAATTACTTATTTAGAAACTTTGATTTACTGAACTGATAGTGCAGAAAATTCATAATCATTATTTATAGATTTATGCATATAACCTCATTTCATATGGTTGAAAAGTTAAGAACAGAATGCAAACCGTTTGTCAAAAAATGGCATGTCTTTGGTGAAATTTCACACTTCGCTTCATTCCCTCGCTCCTTCGTTTTGAAGAAATGTGTGACGTCTCACGTCATCGTTGCCAATAATTAAAACACAGACATCACAGTCCATCCCTTTTTTTAAATTCCCCCCTCCCCCCACAAAAAAATTTCCTATTAATCCCCTTACATTTTAAAGTCGAAAATAATATGTAAAAACTAGCGTATTAGGAGCCTGAAAGAGTAAGGGTTGTATATTTATCTTAAGGAAACGGAACGTATTTGAGAAGGTGGACACCATCATCAATTCGGAGAGCCGGAATCGGTAATGCTCACTTTTTCCCTCAAGCATTTTGGGATGGGACTGGAAAAAAGTTGAGACCAAAGCAGAATCCAATTCCATATACGGCTGCTGTTGAAGAAGGTGCGAAAGCACAGAAGAGGATGGAGGACAACAGTGACATCGGAGGAGAAGAGGAGGACTTTGAGAAGAGGACAAAGGAGAACACAGAGGCGAGGATGGAAGAAGATGACAGACACATCGGAGGAAAAGAAGACTTTGAGAAGAGGACAGAAGAGGAAACAGATATAATGATGGCAGATGACAAAGGAGACATCGGAGGAGAAGAAGAGAAAACTCAGAAGATGGAAGAAGAGGATGAAAGGGAACCTGTATTGGAAAAGAGAAACCAGAAACCGGACCTATTCCTGAAGATGAAGAAGATCTAACTTCGGCAGAAGCACTTCACAATGAAGAAGATCAACTACGTGTGAAGAAAGCGAAAGTGCTAAAAACCTATTCATTTGTTGCAGAGAAGGATGGAAAGATTGCAAACATTCAGAAACGTTTGACTAATAAGTTCAAAAAGTTGAGAAAGGGTCATGACGCAGTGAAAAGGAAAATTTCAAGGAAAATTCAGATTCTGCAGCAATAATTAAAAACTGAACGGATGCAACACAGAAAAAAGATGGCCTCAGTAAAACGACAAAAAGTTAGTATTGAGCAATTTTTGAATGAACGCCATTGCGGAAATCCCGTATCTCGTGCTGTGGTTATTCTGCGACTTCGTAAAGGCAAAAGGCGTTTTACTCAAAATGAAAAGGATTTCGCAAGAAGATTCAATTATTACTTAAAGTCAGCGTACAGGCATATGCAACAGGCTGGAATGAAGCTGCCTTCTCTGTCAACGGTACGAAGCTGGATTGCTGAATATGACATAAAGCCTGGATTCAGTGATGCTATTTCTGAAAAGCTAAAGAAAAAAGATGGATAGATTGCCGCTCCAACAAAGGATGTGTGGTTCGAAATGGGACGATTTTAGCTGTAAAAAATACGAAGAGTGCTTCAAATATTGCAATCTGACTGGAGGCTTAGTGGATCTGGGACCGTTGGGACGGAAAAACGTGCCAGCAAGTAACGTTCTGGTGTTTTCTGTGGATAGCTTATGTGCAGAAAATCCGTATACTTAGCCAATTGCGTACATTTTAACAAACAAAAGCGTAACTGGCGATGTGATTGCTGATCTTGTGAGGCAACGTCTGACGAAACTGGTAGATTGTGGAGCAGATGTAAGGCTCCTCACTTGTGATCAGGCAACAGCGAATCAAAACTGCATATGGAAATCATTTGGAGCAACGAAAGAGTAACCTTATTTCGAGTACGAGGGAGGTCAATTACCAAGATTACGTAACGGCATGGAACTATGACCGAAAGAATACAACAAGTAATTTACTTGGACACATTACGGAAGTCCACATGGATCCAAATAACCGGGAAATTAGGAATGTTGAAAAACTTTTCAATTTTTCAGTAAAAGGTTTGCAGCAGCGATCAGGCTAGCTGGAGAAGATCCAGAAAGTGGAATTCACGGAACGAAAGATCAACCTAACACAACTTGCAAACTTACTGCTGCTTTCACACAAGGAATGGACAGGGACATTGATGGTGCCAACGCATTTAATTTGTTATATCAAAATTCGGCAAAACGACCATCATTATCGAGAAATCCAGAGATTGAAGAAAGGTTAAGAAAGTTTGTGGAGCGGTCATCAACTTGGACTGCAAATACAAAATTGAAAATCAAAGCACCATGTCTAAAAAGTCTGCCATTTTTAATAAATGCAATACTCGGTTTGCATTCTGCAATCGAGGAAGATTTTCCAAACTTCGAATTGGCAGTAGAACTTTGCAATCAAGTCTCTTTGGAACATTTGTTCTCAGAAATTCGCCAACGAGGAGGTCACAATAACAATCCTACTGGAAGAATGGTTTGCTTAAGTTTGCGACAGATACTCTTCAGCGGAAAGATTGAAGATGGTAGAGGCGCCAATATTGAAATTAAAGATAAAAATCTACACTTGTTGACAAACACTCCAGGCGATGTTGAGGAAGCATTTGGGGAAAACAGCGAAGAACTTCTTAAGGAGGAACTTGCAGCAGCTGAAGAAGAGGAGAACATTCAACGAAAAATGTCGAGATAGCTGCAGAGGCAATCGAAAGAAATGAGGATTTAGTCCTCAATGAAATAGAAGGCTCGAGTGAAACAGAAGTTGTAGATTTAAATTTACTAGGCAAGGAGGATTCCAATAATTTTTCAGAGGGAACTCCTTTTCACGAACAAAATTCGGTGACATATTACGCTGGATATGTCGCTGATAAATGCTTTCTGGGATCAAAATGCGAAGCTTGTCGAGAAAACATGATGGAAACACCAATGGGAGAATCTCAGGATAACGAATATTACATTTACAGGTAATTGAGAGAATATCGACATTTGGATGAAGATGCTCCAGAAGTTCTAAATTTGACGAGACCAAGCAACCAATTCACGAACATTATTTACCAACAACTCAAATAATTTGCGTCTTCATGGGAAAAATATTGGGATTCGGATAATTTGATGCAACATTTGTCTGAAGAAGCCGAAAACCAAACTAAGCAGCATTTCTCAGAGTGGTTTAGGGCAGAGGATCCATGATATGATCACCGTCTGAAAGCCCTACGATTCACGCTGCGAGTTAAAGTCTACGCAAAAACTCGAGAACGAAATGGAAAGCGAAAAGCAGAAAAAAATCATATTGAAAGGCCGAACGCGAGCACTTTGAGAGAGTCGGCGGCTGGTAATCAGCCGCGTAGCACACGGGCTAGCGCCAGTGTCAAGGGTGAGGCACTAGGTCCTCATCTCTGGGCAGTACTGTCAGCTCAAAACTACGAACTTTAGGGGCTAGAAGCGAAGTTCCTTTCCTTCTAGCACTGGGAGCTTCTACGCGAGGAAAGGTCTTCAGTCTAGGAGTCGAAGTGAGTCTCCCTTCCATAGGCGGGAGAAAGATCCCTGTACCCCGCCACGCGATTGAGGGCTGAGTCCCTAGACTATAGAGGGTATTAGGTCTTTTTGTTTTCGCGAGCAAGCCTCACTAGGTAGAGGGAAAGATATTAACGGAATAGAGAGATAAATAAAGAATTTCGGCATTAAAATTATCATTGAGAGAAATATGAAATAAAGGAGATGTTTAATATTATGATTTGAGAGATATTTAAATTGATTGATATTATGATTTGAGAGATGGTGTTCAAATTGTTTGATAATATGATTTGAGAGATGCTATTTGAATTGTTTGATATCAAGAGTTGAGAGAAGGTATTTGAATTATTAAAAGAGTCATGCAATAAAAGGAGATATTCTGATATTATGATTTGAGAGACGGTATTTGAATTGTATGATATTAAGAGTTGAGAGAAGGTATCTGAATTATTAAGAGAGATATGAAATAAAAGGAGATATTTTGATATTATGATTTGAGAAATACTTTTTATAAACAGCCACGTAAAGGATATTATTTCATAGAATTATAAAATGAAGAGAAAGAGAGGGAGGGAGACAAAAAGAAGAGAGAGGAAGAGAGAAAGAGGCAAATTCCTATAATAGGTAAATAGAATAGCGTGGGAATACCCAATTGAGGAAGAAGTCAATTGAATGTTGATTCATCAAAGGGAAGTTGCTCAAAAGAAAAGCAATCTCTCCTATTCTTTTGTTTCATGCGAGAATAATTAGGATAGGAATAGATACTTAAGATACAATTAATTATTGTCATACTTATCAAGAATATTAATAAAGCTAGATGACGCGTCGTTGGAAAGATTTTATATTGAAGAGGTTTATGATTAGCCCGAGCGTGAAAAGGGATAGATTGAATAATATAAAAGAAGAGTACGATTGTAAGAATAATAAAATAGGAGACCAAAAGAAAATAGAAATATAGCATGAAGGCTTAGGAATAAAAGTTGAATGAATGTATGCTTAACAGTCTGGAATCCAGAATAACGAAGGCACTGGAGGTAACAAACACCAATAATACAAACCTGGAGGAAAAAATTTTAGAATAGAGGCACATCTACAGAGACTAGAAACGGTACAAAGTCGAATAGCGGAGAGATTAACGGACTCAATGGAGCAACAACGACAACCAACAACTCGGGACCTACAGATAAACTACACGTTGCCAAAGTTTAATGGTGAAGGTAGTCCTATTAGATACCCACACCAATTAGGACAATACTGGGACGCGGTATGTGCAAGAGAAGGTGACACGAGATATCTACTTGAGAAATCCCTCAACGAATCACCCGGCCATTGGTGGCAAATAATTAAATACGACATAGACAGCCTAGAGTCGTTCATCCACACGGAAAGAAATAGTATGGCTGGAGCATTCGTAGCAGTATTGATGCGTGTAATATTGATGTGACACCCATTGCAGTAGATAAGGGAACATTTCGCCAAGTTGCTGTTTCAGAATGAAATGGATGGCTGAACCATACTTGCTTGGTTAAACTACGTACAGTTGTCTCAACCATAGATGAGGAAGCTTTATCCATTAGGAGGACAACATTCGAATTCAAAACAATTCTTGTAATCCAAATAAATAATAATTGAGAAATGCATAAGAATGTAAATAAATTATAGAACTTTTGATTTTACGCATGGAAAAAATGTATAACACATGTATTTTTTAAATAACAGTTTATTTTATATGACTTCCTAGGAATAACTTATATTTCACAAAACATTTAATTTTAGACGAAATTTGTCGAAATATTGAATTAAAATAATTGTTTATGATGTTTTTAATAATTTGTATGTATTCCTCTAAGAATTCACATGATAATATATTCTGTAAATACAGAAATGCGCAAATGTTATTTTGAGTTTTTTATATATTTTTCAATAATTATTTATTTAAATAACAAGATTTGTTTTCAATTTCGATTTTGAATAGCGCGCAAACTGTGGCCAACCAGTACGCGGCCCTAACGCAAGCGCAGTAGCAAAAGGCGCCAATATTGGCATCACTGCCCCAAGCCACGGTAGCGTCAGTTACATTTTAGTCATCAACGAATTATTAACGTTTTGCGATTAGTGAAGTGAAAGTGAATAAAGTTAGTGAGTGAAGTGAAAGTTTGAAAAGAAGTAAAATGGAGGAGGAATGCCGGAGCGTTTTGACGAAAATGTAGGTCTCAGCTGCTTTACTTATTTTCCCAACATAATAGATTTTTTAAAGTAATACTAGGATGAAAAACTTACATCTCGAAGTAGTTTTTAGCAAAGTTTCAACACTTTAGGTGCTTTTTTTCGAAATGGGAGATTAACATATAGCTCACATTTCCACTCAGTAACATGTCCCCAAATACAAATTTGAACAGAAGCATTGGTAAATTTATAATAAAGAATTTCGTTAACATTTTTTTCTTATAGGACTTATTTGTATTAAGTTGAGGAATTTAAAAGTTATACATAGGGAATAACATTTTATTCCTAAAGGTGTTTAGCGACGTTGAATAAAGGACCTAACCTCAAAATTGAATTGCCTCATTTTAGTCCATAAATACAAGAATTGCATCTTTTTCTAAAAATAATTATGGCCTATTTGTGTTTCGGAGCAAACCTGCTGATTTCAGTAGTTTTTGTGTGAAACTTTTTTTTTAACTCTTGGGTTCAAATAAAAAAAAGAAGTGGCTATTTCGGCACTCCGTATAAGAAGAATACATAACCTTATTTCGCCCACTGGAATCGCACAAATATATGTGTGAGTGTCCTTATAAGGACAAAAATGTTGTTTGTTTGTAAGATTATACAAATGTTGCAGAATGTGCATTGTACGATTTTTCGTGTAAGTTATTTTCATTTAATTATTAACAGAAAACGCAGTAAATATAATTTTCGTTTTAAAATTCATATACACTACAAATATGATTCTTGATCTATGAAATTGGTATTGTTTTATTTTGTATGTGAAATATTGAGATAAAAAATTTGTTTTTCAGAGTCGTATTTGATAAGTAAGTCACAGCCCAAATAATAATCGTGTACATTCAATTTTTTTAATCGGAACCAAGTCTGGAGCTCCCAGTTTGTAATTTTTGTTTTATAATTTTTTTATTTTACTTTTTAATTAAATCATTTTTTTTTCTAATACCTATTTTTCAGTGGCAAAAGTTTCTGATTTAGAAACTCTAAGAGCAATTGCTCTTCTTCCGGAACTAGTTGAGGGTCTCATTGAGCCCTTGGGCGACAGGGCGAGATTTTTAAGTAGGATAAAGAAATATAAAAATAGCTGTAGTCTGCTTGAGGTTTGTTTATTTGTTCTTTAGGGATATTCTACTTTCGAAGGGAGGCTGCCTCTGCGAATGACTGCATGATGCATTTACTTTTCATTAATTGATATGTCCTTTCTATTACGAGAAACGGGTGTGTTAATTTTGAATGTATACATATTTTCAGACTGGACAAGTTGTTTTGAGTCGAGGTATGGGGAAGACATGCAAACAATGTAATCGAATACCTCTGTTTAAATAATTAGAACTACAATATTTTTCTGATATGTAAATCAAACTATTTTGATCTTAATTACGGAATGTCTCCAACACGATTTAAAACTCTAGCCCGCACAATAAGTGAAACCTTTCTAGGTGAAGATGAGGTGAATTTTACGTACATATGTTGATATACATTCATATTTATGTAACGATTTCTGCTGTAATTTACATTGCTCGTGATCAATATCTTATTTTCATTTACGTAAACAGGAAACCTAATATATTCCTGCATTTACTCCTAAAGGAAGCAAAACAGTGATCGCTAAAGGAATATTGTATGACAGATACACTATCTTAAACAAAGCATTAAGAGAAACAGGTCTTCGCCAAATGAAGCCTACAGCAGCATTGAAGCCTGTGCTAGATGATGTTTTGCGGAACGATAATGTTGATGAATGTACACTGTCTGCTGTTCATGAGAGTTTTGACTCGATAGTAAATCCATTGTCCTTACTCTGTACAGAGCATCGCAGAATGGAGGCATTAAAAGAGTCTGGTTATTTTTTAGGGTCTGTAGATCATGTGATTGGTGCTAGAGTAGATGACAAATTGAAACAGGGGCACTCTATAAAATAAATTGTTCCTGTACATGCAAAGTATCTCCTCATAACATCTGTTCTTCAGAAATTGTTTACTTTACCAGATGTTTACGCAAAAACAAAATCCTACACGGAAAAAAGTTTAGGTAAGCGGTTGCACTAGCAGTAGAAGAGCAGCGCCACCGCGCGTGTGGTGCAGATGCTACGTCACATTCGGGTGAACGGATGCTTCAAACGTGCTTCGAAATTCTCTCCCGCGTGTGGGACAAA
>JAUMHM010000071.1:5828061-5850751 GCA_032362435.1 Melikaiella ostensackeni | reverse complement strand
AAGAGTTGTACAATAATTTTCAAATATATGGTTTTTGTATAATCAGTCTCATTACTTAATTGTCACACCTCGTATATCTCAAATTATGCATAAGAGAAAAATGGCTCATAATGCCGTGTGCTCATAATACGCTTTTTGAAAAACCGGTAAAAAAATTGTCGGTACCGGTATTATTTTACTGGTACCGGTAGTCTATACACTTTTGTTAATTTTTAACGAACAACCTTTAGCATTCTACACTCACTGCTTCCGCCATTCTCTGAATCTATGTGCTTGCAAATCTTGTGAAGTCAAGAAAATTCGGAACATGTTGGGAACAGTTTCTTCGGTCACAAATTTCTTAACACATTCGGCTAAAAGAGTACAAATGTTGGAAGTAAAAATCAGCATTGGAGCACCGGAATCAAAGAAGACTCTCTTTAAAACATTATGTAGCACTCGCTGGGTAGATAAACATGAATCCGTGAAGACTTTCCGTGAATTGCTGCCGTTTGTCGCTGAAGTATTAGAAGATTTGATGCAAGACAAAGACATGGAAACATTTGCGAAAGAAACGCAACTTTTGCTTGCGATTAGATGGTCCGAATTCTTGATAGCCCTTCATATTGTGGATACTGTAAACGTTCCGGTCGTATCTCTCAGCCGGGTTCTCCAAGATCCTTAATTACAGATTTCTACTGCATACTCTCATGTTGCTCACACAACTCAGCTATTCCACGATATGCGGCAAGATGAAACAGTGGCGGACTGGCCATGCATTGTTGGTCAGGGAGCCCTAACTGCGCCCCCCTTGTTTGGCGCTCCCTAAGGCATATAAAGGCACCCCAAGAAGCTTATAATTTTTCAAATAAATAAATAATTTCTAGAAGAAGATTCATTTCTAGCAAAGGAAAGAGTGGAAAGTATATCCAAGACCCATAATAAACGACATCTTCGAAGAAGCCGAGAAAATCGCTGGTTATATAGGCTCTAAGTTGAAACTTTGTCGATTTTGCAGTCGTTAAAAGAACCGCCACAACATTCAAATCGAGGATGCAACAGTTCTCTTACACTTTCGGTGAGCTTGACTCCGAAATTTCTTTTCGAATGCGTGAAATACTATCATCTTATCCGACACTCGAAACCGGCTCTACAGCAAATTGTTCATGCTGCGTTCATCTATGAAGATGATTTGAATGGCTGCAGCAAGTCGGAGCTTACAAATGAATTCGTTTTGTGGCTCCAATATTTAAAAACGAGGAATTGAAAACTTCAACAACGGCGATGGATACACTGCAAATAATGAAATCAAGAAGCTATGACAAATTTTTCCCAAACGTGGCCACACTGTTGCTGTTATTAGCTACCATTCCCCTGACCTCAGCGAAGGCCGAACATAGTTATTCAATGTTGAAGTGACTGAAAAATTATCTGAGAGTCACAATGACTGAAAATGGATTGAATGGCTTGGCACTTGGTAATGTCAACAAAGAAATTGAAATCACTGTGGAAGGAATAGTGGATTCTTTTTGCAAATTAAAACTTCGTCGATTAGAAACATTAGATTGAACGACCGAATGAGTGTAATGTTGGTTTAGTAAAAACATTGATATTGACACGAGAGTAATTTTGTCAATTTGTTTCCATTGTATTTGCCGCAAACTTCAGCCCCCCTCCCCAACACTGTATCTTAGATCCTCCACTGTACGCACTTCAAAAGTTGGACGAGATGCCTCTAAATCACGTGCAAAGTAACTCATAGCAATCGGCGGTGCGAGACAGTGCAAGAATAATATTGGCGTATGCGCAGTTTAAAATATAGTTATTTTCTGCACCGGTAGGTAAAGTTGCACATGTGCACTCAAGAGGTAAGGAGCTTTACAAACCGGTAGAATTTTGGAGTTTATGTTACAAGGCTCTTACTCTCACTGTTTCGGAGCAGCCTCTAGCCTGCCACTTACTCGAACGGTTTTATTGCAAAAAATAACGTGTAATGTGCGCACAGGTAATTGCTGGCTCGTGTGATTTTAGCATTCACCTTCAGCTCTTCGCACTTGTTTATGTTTTTTAACCTTCGGCTCATGCAGAGAAATTCCGCACACTCATAAGCAATCACCTATTTTGCGCACTTGTATCACAAATGGCAATTTCTAATGTGGCAAATACAAATTCGTTTCAAGTATGATATAAAAACTACTAACCAGGATTGTTATTCGGTTTTTCTTCAAGACCCTTCCCATACAAACTGTACTCTGGTCCAGCATGTGGATTGAACTTTTCAGGACTGTAAGTTCCAGGTGCTACAAAAGCCATATTTTATTGTAAATATTTTTTATGTCTATCCATGTTAAAAAAAAGTGGAAGAAAAGAATCGTTTGTTCCAACGTGTACTTACCGGGATTTTCATTGGGTTTATCTTCATGGCCTTTCCCATATAGACTGTACTCTGGGCCAGCATGTGGGTTGAATTTTTCTGGACTGTAAGTTCCTGGTGCTAAGAAACGACGTTTTTTAATAAGAAATCTGTAGGTCTAAGATGAATGGACCATTTTCCACCTTGTTTGAAAAAGCAGAAATAATTTTTGCGAAAACTACCCAAATACTTACCGGGATTTTCATTGGGTTTCTCTGAAATACCTTTTCCATATAGACTATATTCTGGTCCTTTATTTAAATTTACTTTTTCTGGACTGTAAGTTCCAGGTGCTAAAAAGATAATATTTACATAAATACCTGTATAGATTACGATTGCACGAGAGTGAATCGAATATCAATGGGATTTTTTGTTACCAGCCAGAGAAATAACGTTTCGGCACTGTGGGTTTGAGGTGATAAAGGTGGGCTTGTATAGATTCGATCCCCTTACTAAGGGTACCTTTTCATTGGGGATTTTATGCGTAATGCAAACAAATATTTTTTCACATCGAGTTCATGTCTACATTATTATTATGTTTGTGGTCAATGAAATATATGAACTCGATGTGAAAAAAAAAATAAAAATAAAAATTCTATAAAATTCCCAATGAAAAGATACCCTAAAGCCTCTGTAGAGCGATCTCGTCAGGAGTCAGTCACTAGTTAACGATCAATAAGCAAGAGCTCTCCGCCCGTTGCATAACCCAACATCATCTTGTAAAATTCCTGATTATAGAAGGGGCTAAATCGGATGATATTTTGAGGACACTGCAAGTGTTCGTGGAAGCTATTCTTTTTAAAACCTGTATGTATGAGTGGTTTAAAGAATATTTGGAAGGACAAAACGTCGTTAAAAACGAAAGTTTTCCCCTTGGGATAAATTCTGAATCCGCCCTGAATGAAAGTTCAGAATAATTCTAAAATAATTGAGCCAATATTATTCCCATGCAATTAGCTGCAAAAAAACACTTTGCACATCATTTAGAGGCATGGAAAATCCTACTTTTAGGGTGGGTGTTGCAAAAAGTGATAAATGCGATTTCTTCTACATTGGGTATAAGCTATGGTAGTGATCATTTCATCATTGATGACCATCTGAACTTGAGTCATTCATCGACACGGTTTTTGAAGAGAACAGCTCCCGCGACGGGCAGGAGGAACTCTTGGAACTCTTTGCCGTTAAATAAAAATCACGTTTATATTTTATTTACCCTCGTGAGAGAGTCTTTTGACCAACTACCTACCAGGATTTTCATTGGGTTTTTCTGTAGGACCTTTTCCATACAAACTATATTCTGGCCCTTTATTTAAATTGACCTTTTCGGGACTGTAGCTTCCAGGTGCTGAAATATACAAATTATTTATAAATGTTTGTGATAGTTTTTTTATTTTTATTCTTATGAAGACAAATTGTTATTTTTCAACAACAACCTACCAGGATTTTCATTGGGTTTTTCTGAAAGACCTTTTCCATACAAACTATATTCTGGCCCTTTATTCAAATTGACCTTTTCAGGACTGTAACTTCCTGGTGCTGCAATTCACAAATTATTTATAAATGTTTGTGATAGTTTTTTTATTTTTATGAAGACAAACTGTTATTCTTCAACAACAACCTACCAGGATTTTCATTGGGTTTTTCTGAAAGACCTTTTCCATACAAACTATATTCTGGTCCTTTATTTAAATTAACCTTTTCGGGACTGTAACTTCCTGGTGCTAAAATACACAAATTATTCATAAATGCTTGTGATAGTTTTTTTTTATTTTCATGAAGAAAAATTGTTCGTCTGCAAAAATAACCTACCAGGATTTTCATTTGGTTTTTCCGAAAGACCTTTTCCATACAAACTATATTCTGGCCCTTTATTTAAATTGAATTTTTCGGGACTGTAACTTCCAGGTGCTGAAATATACAAATCATTTATAAATATTTATAATAGTTTTTAATTTTCATGAAGAAAAATTGTTCTTCTTTGACAAGAACCTACCAGGATTTTCACTAGGTTTTTCTGAAGGTCCTCTTCCATATAGACTGTACTCTGGTCCTGGATGTGGGTTGAATTTTTCAGGACTGTAAGTTCCAGGTGCTAGAAAACAAAATTTTATTTATAAATTTTTGTAACTATTATTTTTTTCCATTTATAGGAAGAAACAATTCGTTTTTTACAAATAACTGCTAACCAGGATTTTCATTGGGTTTTTCTTCATGACCTTTCCCATAAAGGCTGTATTCGGGTCCAGCATGCGAGTTAAATTTCTCAGGACAGTAAGTTCCTGGCGCTGCGAAATAAGTATTTTAATAAAACTCAAAGTGTCAGACATCGACTGACAATTTAAACATTTTGTTAACTAATATTAAAAAATAGAACCTGGAGTGTCGTTCGCTTTGTCGATTTGTGTCCTGAGTCCAAAACTAAATTGTGGTGATTTATCAAGCTTTACTTTTTCTGGAGAATAGGCTCCAGGGGCTGAGAGAGATGAAAAATTATAAAGATTATTCAATTAATCAGCAAACAGTTGTGCAAATTGACTGACTTATATAATTAAAATTATCCGTCATCCATTATCATTTTTTTAGAGCTCAAAACTGAAGCGTTCTTGCGCTTTGCAAACTAAATAATAATTACCAGGATTTTCGTTTGGTCTTTCAGGAGAAGCTTTTCCAGATAAACTATATTCGGGTCCTTTATGAAAATTCACTTTCTCGGGACAGTAGGTGCCAGGGGCTGATAAACAAACGGAAACAAAATACTTTTAGAGGGGAAAATAATACATTTTTTTTTATAAAAGGTAAAAAAAGTTTCAAAAACCTGGTATATCGTTCGGCTTTTCAGAAGGACCTTTTCCACTTAAACTGTACTGTGGCCCTTTATCGAGATTAACTTTTTCAGGACAATATGTTCCGGGAGCTACAATATTATATTTATGTATTTATTTCAATTGGGCGATATTTTAAAGAAAATTGTATATTTCTTAATATTTTAATATTTATTTGTTCAATATTTAATTTAAAAAATGATGTCTATATGTTATAAATTTTCATCTAAAACAGGAAAACGTTGGAATATTATACATCTATAGTATAAACTATGCAAATATAAAGATAAAATAAAACATAAACTTATACCTGGTGTGTCGTATAGTTTTTCGAGAGGCGTTCGGAGACCAAAACTGTAGTGAGGAGCCTTGTCGAGTTTCACCTCTTCAGGACAATAAGTTCCTGGTGCTACAAAATATATTTAGTGTGAATAAAAAAGTGATTTTCTTTTTTATATTTTTCTATGAAATACGCTTTTACTCTTTTAGACTTGCAGAAAATTCTAAAAATTGTAGCCATAAGCGACACCGTTTTCTCAACATTTCTTACTCATGTACAATTATAGAAAAAATAGTCTAATTTAAGAAATTCAAAAAACAAATGCACTACTAGTTTTGTGAGGGGAAAAACTATACATACACAAATAGCCAGCCGTAAAGAAATTTAAACGTAATAATACATATAAAATCACAATAGAATAATATATGTACCATTTATCAGGCACAAAATACCAAAAATATCACACTTCATATTGCACAATACAGAAAATACGAATTCAGTAATTTTTATTTTCGAACTACGTGTATGTTCCATGCATTTTTGTGCAAGAGTGCTTAAGTTACAACTATAATTAATTGCTCACAGCCTCATCCATTTATCGCCAGAATGGAAAATCTGCTCGGGAATTTGGAATGTATTTCTAAATTCGATAAGAGAAATCTTTCATTTTAAACAATTTCTGTTTGAATATTTAACAGGAGAGAAATAAGAAAGGACACATAGTTACCAGGAACGTCATTTGGTTTATCCGTTTCACATTTTATGCCAAAACTGTAGTGAGGGGTATTGTCGAGTCTCACTGATTCGGCATTATAATCGCCCGGTGCTATATGGGACGTCAATTCACATAATTACAAAAAAAAATCGGAAAACTTTTTATTAACTAATATTACGCAAACTTGATAAGTTGAGACAAGATTTTATACCTTTTATCCTTTATAATATTTTGAGAAAGAAAAAATGTATGTATAAGTTTAAAAAAAAACTATATCATATCATATACAATTATATGTAAAAATCAAAATATTTATTAATTTCGAATTAGTTTTGAAATTAAGTTGAAGCCAACCAAATTATGTCAAGTTAACAAAAATTTTGTTGAAAAAATCAAAATTTTGTAGGGTCAACAAAAATATTTTGTTGCTTTTATAGCAACCAAATCGTTTTGTTGTCGTAACTGAACATTTTTCTCAGTGTGGGGAGTTGGAGAAATTTTTATATTTATAGTAGCAAGGATAGCGTAATTATTAATTTAATTATTGATTTACAATAGAGACATTAATACCAAAGTACAAAAGTCGATTCTCTTGCATAAATAATAATAAATGATAAAACTTCAACTCGAAAACTATAGTCTTTTTTATGATATCGTGTTCATAACTGTAATAATGCATATATACTTGAAAATGTAAAAGAACCATAGAATTAAATAAGCGAAAATATGCATATTTAAATATTTGTACAACAGAGATTAATAAGAAAAATTTGTATATTAAACGAATCAAATTTAGTGTGATCAAAAACTTACCTGGAGTGGAACTGGGTTTTTCTACGTGAGTTTTAATTCCAAAAGAATATTTCGGGGAGTTGTCCAGAATAATTTTTTCTGCTTTTTGTGGATCATAATCTCCTGGGGCTGGTGTAGCTTCTATTTTTCCAGATTTCGTTCGACCGTGTAGAGAAAGTGCTGGTGCAGCATCTTTTCCTATAATATATATTTTTTTATTAGTAATTTTATTCTAAAATAGTAACAGCGATATACCTAAATTTGGCTCAAATTGTTAAAAAAGCATGAAAGCTGATAACACTGAATGTGTTCTTTATGAAATAAAAAGCTAAATTTTTAAGCTTCAGAAAAACGGCTACCATTTTGTTAGTTTACAGCTTTTAAATATTTTTTTACGGCTTTTGAAAAAATGACCCCCCCCCCCCCAACAGGTGTTCCGCATATTTTTTTAACAAACCAACATTTTTAGAATTTTATAAAAATGGTCGCCATTTTGTTCATTCTCAACTTTGTGATATTTTTCTTGTAGATTTGAAACGAAGGGAAACCATACATCAGGATCAATTTTCCTTGCACCGCTGCTACTAAAACTACGTTTGAACTGAATTCATAGTAAATTCAAAGTCAGTTAAACGGAATTAAAAATTAATTCAACCGAATTTTCGGTCCATAAATTTCACTTTATCACATAAATGTAAATAAAAGTGAATTCATAATATTAATTAAATGAATTTAATTAAATATCAAGGAGAATTACAGTGCAGATTAAGAGAAGTTGTGAAAGAAATACTATTATCATTATTTTTTATTTTTATTAATAAATTTAACGCTGCCCGAAGTCGAGGTTTAATAAATAAGTTTAACACTGCCCGTTTGGTTGTCACTGCCCTTAGAATATACCCTGGAAATAGGGTATTTTCTATTTAATTATTATTAATGTTGATACCCAGACATGAAAGCAGTTGGTGGAACATCATATCGTCAAACTCAATAATTAATTTAAATAAGAGGGTTGCAGTTTCACTGAGTTTCACGTAGTAAAAGCAGAAGCACTAATTTGTTGAAAATGGATTTATACTGATGTCAAGGCAACCCTTGATCCTTAAAAGCGAAAAATGAAAACTTTTTAATTTTTAAGGCTCAAGTTTGAATTAATATTTTTTTAATGTTCCCAAGCCTTCAATATTAATTCATCAAATATTTGTACTTATCGTTTGTTATTGTATAATTCTGAGAACTGACATTGTACATATGTTTGAAGGCTTAAAGATATTTATTTTTTAACTTAACGGCATGTCATTCATTTGTAGATTATCTAATTTCGAATGTTTTTCTTATAATTTTGTCTAATTTTGAAGTCCCTGAAATTAAATTTAGCAAATTCAGGTTTTCAATGTAAAATCGTACGCAAGCGCACATTTAAATCTAAAATAGTTAAATTGTACATTTTTTAATTTCAATTTTAAAATCGTAAAAGTTAGAATTGGCCCACATTTGAAGATCAGCTTTGTCTATACTTTCAAATTAGAAATTTTTCAGTTTTGAAAGATTATATTCAAGAATAATATTCATTCATTTTTTAAAAAATTTAATTAAAAAATTTCCCACATGTAGTTATTTGTAGTTTATTTTGGTTCGCTCAATGATCACGATGGAATTTCTGGTATACCTGTTTTATTGCTCATTCCTCTACGCTCAAACGTTTGATCGATACTATGAACTCTCGTGATTGGCGGATTTACAATTGTCCTGTCGAGTTCTCAAGTTCACCAAGACACGCGATTTTCATTAATATTTGTATTTGATGAAAATTGAAGTTTCGTTAATATTTTAAAAATAATCAGAATCAATACTATCATTTTTCCATGCATAGAAAGAGTTAAATGTTTATTATTAATTATTTATGAACTCTAGAGTGTGTGACTATATTTATTTATCAATTTAATTGAAAATAAAGAATATGTTCAATAGAATCAACAAATGCATTTTTTCGTACCTTTTGCATTGAGGCCAGAAACATTATATTGGCCAGGACCTGGACCTGGACTGTCGTTTTTATTGCTGTGTCTGAAAAATTACTCAAAACTTTATGAAAAAAAAACTGAAAGGGTAATTTTTTCATTCATAATATATACATATTATCTATAAATTTTTAAAATCAAGAGTGATTGCCAAAAAGGTGACCATGTTTTAGACAATGAGATTTTCGAGAAAAAAAATTTCAAAACTATCCAAAATATTTTTTTTTGTAATTAAATGTAACCCTTGAGACTATTTTCACGATTTATTTGATTTCGACTTCAGCGTCTTAAAATATCCTCTCATTTTATAGTATGATAAATTAATATGGAACGTTGCCGGACATTTTATAAAAAATATGATGCAAAAATAGTTATCATTATTTACTGTTATTTGAAGTCAACGTTCATAAATCAGTTTTTAATTGTATTAAAATCTTAATAAGTATAAAATTAATAATTTTAGCTTGCATTCTGAACCAGACAAAAAGTTCTCGGGTAGACTGAAGTAATATTTGAAATCCTTAACTCTAGTATCTTGAACCCTCTTCTCGATTATTATCTTTTTCAACACAACATAAGTGATATCCGTGAATCATAAATGTTTAAAAAAATGTTTAATATTGTTTAGCAATTTAAAATTTAAAATTTGTAGTTTGGGACAGGTGCGTTTAAGCAGACATTTTCGCTACTTTTTATTTATAATTTCTAAACGAAGTCGTATAAAATAAGGATACTTTACTAAATTGTGCTTTGATATACCTAGGTACTCTACTGAGATATTTTTAGAACAAAATTATTAATCAAAGAAAATGCGAACAATGGCTGGGACTTAAAATGGTCAACTTTTTGGAAATCCCCCTTAAATACAAAACTCGAATCCAACCAAAATATGTAAATTACGTATTTGAATATACTTATATGTAATGAGGCTTTTCAAATCAAACTGTTAATTATTCATGAAATGAATAATAAAAAATGATTTCTCAAAATGAAACCTGAAAAGCAATTGCACGAATTTTATTTAGAGTGATTGTAAAATCATGTATGATAAATAATATCTCTCAATGAATTGTAAATTATTTATGAATTCGAATTTAAATATATTTTACAATATAAATAAATTTACCTGCTACCGAACGAGAATGCCGGTGCCCTCCCACGTTTAGAGTCGGGTACAGTTTTGCCTGCAATATGAAATTATATAAAGAAACACGTATCTATAGATTATCCGAATTGAAATTTCAACAATTTAATTTGATTAATTTTCTATTTCGTTATTGTTTAAATATTTTATAAATTCTAAAAAGTTGAGATTAAAAAGTACCCAGGAGTGGTGGAAGAGTGACACAAGCAGGCCCTGGACTGCCAAATTCGGCAGCGATTGGCCCTCTCCTTTTCGTGGGCGTCCATGGCCTTTGTGTCAAACCACCCATTTCGAGACCAAATCCAAGAATGTTCAGTCGTGTATTTCTTTTTGCGTGTATTCTCTGAAAACAAGAAAAAAAAATTATTTTCGATCCGGTTTAATTGACAATGAAATACAGATTGACCCAAAAACCTTATTTAAACAGTTGATATCGTAGTTTTTCGCTTCTAAATCACGATTTAAAGTTTAAAATTGAATTTGATTGAAGTTCTCAAGCTTTGAGTGGACGAAATTTTTAATTTTTGTTATTTCAAACTCAAGTCTAGACCTTGAAATCTAATTCATTTACAAGGAAAATAACAAAAAAATGTTTATCTGTATATGGAAGGCGTTTCAAGACGATTTTGAGTTAGCAAAAAGGAACTACATAGTTACAGTTTCTGAAAAAATAAACTATATTTGGTAACAAAGTATCTAGGTAGACCGAAATTATTTGGTACGCTCACCGAATTTCAGTGAGCCAGGCCGTCCCTTTCCATTTTTCTTAGGCTCTCCGAAAATATTTTTTTTACGCTCACCTAATTTTGGTGAACCTAGACACGGCGTGTGTAGAAATTGTTTTGTAACTGTGGTTATGTATCTATTATATAAAACCATTATCACAGAACGTATGTAACATATAACAACAGAGCGATCTTTTTTCCCTTTAATTCATCACCAAATTATCCATAAAGTACATTTTTCAATTATTCGTCATGCTCTTTTGACGTGTCACCCTTCTTATGTAACTTGTGAGTAACATTGATTTATAACTGTCTATATCATACAATTTCCTGGAAGTGATCGATTTCACTCAGAACAATTTTCGGACAACAAATGTAATCTTCGGGGTCCCTGAATTGTGCAATTGACCTCGAATCTTGGCAGAACAGATACGAGTCATGGAGTTCCTTATAGGAACATGCCCATGACAGGCTTTCACGTCGCCCACCGAGTCGATCTCGATGAGACCCTAAGAGTCTCAAGACAACGTTATTTTTGCGAGATGCTCACGAATCACATCCTAATAACGACATGATCATGACTCATCGCCTTTATGTAGTTCAAATATAGGAGTTCGATTGTTAAATCGACCGTTATAGACGTCACTATTTTTGTACATCATGCCTGACTACCATTAAATGACAACAAAATAATAATATTTTTATAATTTTTTTCTTCAATATCAAATATTCACCAATGCCAAATTTTAGGTATATTGAAAATGTTTTGATGCAACATGTTATATAACAAATTTATGTCATGGTTATGTAATATTATTGCATTAACATCGTTTTCGAACGATTATTTTCGATTTTGAAGTTCGGCACATTCAAAATTAAATGTTACATTACAATTACGTAACACTTTTATTAGAATTTACTCAAATGTAACCTTCTCGTTTTATGACATAGACAATACTCTCTCAAAAAGTCGACTTGACGTCGTAGATATTTGAATATGAGTATCCAATTCTAAGGTAGAAGTCAGAAAATTGGAACTTATTTAAATTAAAACCTCCCACGTACGTTCAGGCTTCCACATAAGCTTGAAGATTGTATTTAACGTAGACGATTAAAAAAATGTGTTCTGCCGAGTATCATACAGTAACTACGTGTTTTCATATTAATATACTTCAGAACACTTCTGTGACTGTAGCAGAACAGAAAGCAACATTTTTTAGTATATTTTTTTAACAGATTACCAACTAGTTACTGAAAATGTTATCCCAGAAAACTGTGAGGATTCTGTGACAGTACTGTAACAATGTAACGTGCATTATTTAAGAATTCTGTATCGCTGTTACATATGTTCTGTAAAAAATCTGTAACAATTCTATAACAGCGTTACTATGTCAAATAACAATTCTGTAAGTGCTATGTATCAATAACAGATGGAATGAATGTTGGAACAGTTACAGAACAACTACATAACTCAGTTATAACAATTATATGTAATAATATTGAATTCTTGTTATAGTTCTGCCACCTAAATTTAAATATTCTAAATGAACGTATAACATGTAGGAATGTTACAATTTTAAGTAATAGTTCAAATATAATGAAGATCATATTATAAATCAGAGCTACGTAACAGTTAGATAATGGCCGGTGAATAATTTTTTAATTTGGTGTTAAATATTTTTTGAATAAAATTAGTACAAATAGCAAACTCGTAGAAATTTTATGGATTGCTAAGGTCAACAGCATTGCTACTTCAAAATAGAGATCCATCTTTAACACATGTAATGGCGCCTACGGATCTGTACTTCTGAATATATTTACATCCGATATCAACTGCCGACACTGCAAGCATTAATTTCGCAGCTATCACGAATCCTACAATGCACCGTTTAAATCAAATTCGATATTTAAATTCTAATGTAGGTAATCATAAGCTTATTATATACCGAAACTCAAAATGTAAAAAAGAGTACCTACATTTTTTATCGTCTTGCATATTTTGCCTTCGTTTTTACATTTTTACCTTACCATATATTTAATATATTTGTACTAAACCTATCGCCAACACGTTCTGTTATTATTCCATAACAGAAAAGAAACATTTTTCTGTAAAAGGTGCTACATTTAAGGGACAGAAATGTTTTATAATAAGAAGATGACAGTGTTACGTAACGTTTTTATAACTGAGTTACGTAATTGTTCCAGACCTGTGAATATGAACTAGCTTATAAGAATTGTTATATAGCTTACAGAACCACAGTGTTACAAACTTTATGTAAAATTAATTGTTACACTAGTATTCTAGATTGATTCTACAACAATGGAATGTACGTATCCTGTGAAAATATAAAATTATCCCGTCTCGCCTCAGGCGCGGGGCGAGACGAGACAAAGGCACTGTTTTTCAATTTGTATTTTTATTCGTAATTAATTGTTTTAATACATTTAATTCTTTACAAAAATGAAACATAAAGGTTATTCACAGTATTTAAGTAACAACTTACATTTTAATACTTCACTACAAGTGGCGAATACTTTAGTGAAAAAAAACCCGTCCCATCCCGCCCCTGTCTCCCCTAAAATAAAATAATATTTTATTTACAACTGAAGTTTAATAACGAGAAAAATGAATTATAACGTTTATTTCACAATGCCTATTGATGTATTATTACGATGTTCAAAATAAAACGTTTATATGTTGTTTAAACTTTATTTTATTATCATCAAAGGAAATACTTTGTTAATTGGCAATTATAGGTTTATTGAATTTTACAGGAATATATAATATTTATATTAATAAGATAAAAATTTCACGTGAATTTGAAAGAATTAAGTGTATTGAGTGCAACAACGAAATTTTTTTGAATTTCAAAGTTTGGAATTTTCCTTAAGAGAAATTGAATGCTAAAATTCCAAGACTGCCGAGTTTGATAATGTTTCGCAAATACTTTTATGCTTTAAAAGTCTAGACAACTTTCGTCGAGAATAATTTCTACTTTTATGGCACATGCGATCTTAGTCATTTTGATCATGCCTCGAATTTCAACATACTTAATCACGTTAGTTGATTACAATAGTTTGTTTCAGCATTCACTAATTTGTTAAAAAGCTGTTATGTAAATTTTTTAATTACACTAAATAATTTCGCGTTGCTTGAATATTTTGAGTGTTTTTCAGTTCGAAAAAATTTTTGATTACGTGGCTGCCGAATAGGATAACGTAAAATGGAAATTACATTAACTTTCTCTTTTATTTTAAGAAGAAAAAGTTGAGAAGTCTCGAAAATCCGAACTTGTTTGAGAACCCGAAAGCTTCCGAGCTTTCGGTAAAGCTTGAATCCGACCCAACCCGAAGACTTATCAACCCGACCTGATCCGATCGAGCTTCGTGTTTCGAGTTTTTTGCACATCTATAGCATATATATTTAATTATCATAATGATTTATGATCATAATTGTTTTATTCTGACGTAGTGCGGTAAAAATTATAATTTTTTTTTCATTTTCAAAACTCTGTGTCGCATGATTTAAAGAATAGTACTTTGTGATACAAGTTCGAAAAAGCAAACTTTTGACGAAGGGTTGTGAAGTTGGCAACAAAGCGAAAGAATATTGTTTGATTAAACTCTTTTTATTATTAATTTGCTTCTAAAAATTGATTTGTTGATTTTATACTGAAAATAGTAATGTTAAAAAACGTCGTATTTGTCCTATCGAGGGAAAAGTGAATAAGATATTTCTTTTTATAAATTTCTGTGCGCTGAACATGATTCTGATATACATTTCCTTCAAAAAGTAGGAAAATGGTTTTATTTGATAACACAATGTTCCCGACTTTTCAAGAAAAATTAATATTTTATTCATTTTTGTTTCGATAAGCTTTTAAACAAACAATCTGCCAGCTGCACGGGCACAATCTCATCGAACGCTGCGCGCGCGGCTCGCGAATTTGAGCGCGCCTAGGATGCGCGTCTGTCGGACCTCGCGCTTCACTCGATAATATATTTACCTCGCGCTGCGCGCTCGGTTTTTGTACTTTCTCCACATTTGTGCACAGATATTTTAAAATTAAAGATTAAACCATTGACAACTGTAATTTGTTGATTAGTATGAATTCTCTTTTGCTAAAGCTCCTTCGGCTTTAACGAATAAATTCTCATCACGTGTCTCGCGCTTCGCGCTCGAATAAAGTATGTTCAAAAGGCGAAATTTTCTATATTATGTTTAACTCTATCATATTAAATGTATGTTATATTAATTTCTGTATCTAGGTCTGAGATTTCTGTTTTAGAAGAAAATTCTTGCCGTTAAACATTTAGTTGTATACTGTCGTTTTTCCATGAATTTAAATTCGTTCTTTCTAATGACCTCATTTTTCATTATTAAAACGCAAAATACATGCCTCTTAAAAAATGGTCAGAAACAAATTTGTAGATCTAATATAGGTGAATAATTTTGTCATAAAACATTTTGTTGTTTTCAAGGAAAATTAATGTTAGAATTATGTTCTTGTTCAGCCCCAAAAAATTTGTAAAAGCCAATGCCTTATTAATTTCCCTCAATGGACCAAAATATTAGGCATTTTTTTAAATTTTGCTCCTCATATTTCACTTAATTGTTTTTCTATTGATTTTGAGTTCTATCAAAAGTGCTCTAGTTTTGAAAACTTGGGTCTTGGAACTTTTTTGTTTGTATTTTTAAAAGAAATACGGCCACCTCGGTTCAAAATTGAACGTGGAGTAAATAAAATTAGCAACAAAATTTGACTTTAGCGTAAAGAACCTTCTATTGACTATGTACGTCACTCACAAAACTTAAGAAACGAAGAATGTGCTCTGTATGCATATGTTATTATTATATAACAAAAAATTCCAAAACGCTCCACTTGGTGGTGCTGATAGATTGCATTTTCACTAGTGCCACTAATAACATATATAAATGTATGTTGTGCGCACATAGTCAATAGTTTACGATTATTTTAATATTATTTTATGATCATCATATTTACAAAAAATACAGCTACAAATGTAAATTATGATATTGGTTATTTATAATTATGCTATAACTATACTATTATGTAATAAATAAATAATGCAATCTTACTATGTAGGCATAATTATAATACATTTTTGAAAGAAGGATATTACGCATTAGAATGATGAGGTATATTTTAAGCAAGTGAAGGCATGCATTCAGATTCGTATACAATTGAGGTGATGAGCAAACTTTTGATTGCACTGTGAGAGACAAAAAGCAAGCCTTTCCGCTATTATGAACGTCATACTTAACACGAGGTAATTTTTGTTTGATTTGTGTTTATCTATATTTTTTCGTATTTCTCAATAGTTTTTAACACGCTGATTCCGAAATTGGTTAATTTTTTCTCATAGCTTCAATATTTACAGAGCTATTCAGGAGTTAAGTTTCGATGTTGCATAAAAAATGAATAAATCAGGTATCGCTGTAAATATAGGTTTTTTCTTGTCAACAAAATTAAACAATACATTACAAGTATGTATGGAATGAGACATTAAATATTACATCATAAATATTATAGAAAAATTCATTAAACTCACATAATTTCTCTTGAAATTTAATATTTGAACGAGATTTTTTTGTGTTAATACTCGTACCTTATAGTTAAATAGTTTAATTTTCTTTTGTCTTGATACTCGTAACGTATGGTTTAATTTTTTTTTTTGACAAGAAAAAACAGATATTTAGTTATTTACAGTAAAACCTGATTTATTCATTTATTATGTAACAATGAACATAAGTCTGTAAATATTGATGCATCAGCGTTAGCATCGAGCCGATATTAAGGGCAGCGGATGATGAGCTTAAGTGAAAAAAGCTGTGCTACACAAAATCTCCTTAATGACTTGAGATTTTGCGGATAATACGGTTATAGTCCAAGTTTAAAGCTTTAATTTGAGCCATCATACATGACTTTAGGCAGTACGGTTTTTTTGCTACACTGTTTCAAAAACGGCCACAAAACGGGGTTTTTGACTATTAGAACCCGTTTTTCTCAAAACACAGAAATGATAGAACATTTGAAGATTTTGTGGTTGATTAATATTGTCTGAAGGCAAATATATCGTGAATTAATTCGAAGAAATTATTTCTTTGAGAGGTATTTATTTATCACAAAGAAATATTTCCTAAAGTCAATGTGATAGAATACAGGTAATCAACTCAATGAACTGATTGCTTCAGAACTAAAAACGTAGTTTTTTCAGCCAAGGAAATATTCCTTTAGTTTGATGATTCTAGTCGTTGAATTAAGAAAAACATATTTGAATCAAGTAATGCGTTTTTGAGTCAGTATTGCGTTTCTTTTTAATACCACCAAAATATTTCTTTGAACTAAAGAAATATTTTTTTGGTCACATTCTGCTCTGTAATTTCTTTAAGTACATGAAATATTCCTTAATTCACAGGTTCTTTTTTCTCAGTATAAGTTTGCCTTTTTACACAATCGTGCCCTATTGCCTATTTAAAATGGAGTCTGACTACAGTCTAGTATCTTGAAGTCAATTAAAAACTTGATTGAAAACATGATATGCAATATACAGAACAGTAATAAATGTGCAGAATTATTATAGTGTTTTATTTTATCCGTGTATGGAGATGAAAGCTCTGCTCTAATGGGGTAAGGGCACTGGGCGCGCAGCCTGATTATGCCAAACCCAACAGAAGCAATTATGCAACATGCATGAATGTACCATTCAAGGTAGCAAAAAATCACATCTGTTTTATGCAGGGACATATCTGTACCGCTTTCCTTGGCCAATTACGAAGAACTGAAACCTTATAATGAACCTATTGCACATTCAACTATTATCATAATATACTAAATGAAATACTAAAAATTGTTCACGATTGTGACGATTCGAAATTAAACATTGTTTTCACAATACATTGTTAAAAAATCTATCCATCAAACACGTTTTGCAATTTTTGCATAACAAAAAGGTAAGAATATTCTATAACAGTTGTTACATTTAGGGGACAAAGATGTTCCAGAACGAAAAGGCGACAGTGTTACGTAACATTAATCCTACTGAATTACGTAATTGTTCTAGAACTGCGAGTAGGAACTGTTCTATAACAGTTCTTATGTCATTGTCATAGAACCACAGTGTCATTAAAGTTCTGTAACATTTTTTAAGCTAGTGCTCCAGATTGGTTTCAACATACGTATAAGGAGTAAAATTTTAAATAAAAGTTATTTGCCACAGTAAAAGTAGAAACACACAGTTATACAAAAGTTGCAGATTTGTTGCCGAGTGCGTGTAACTGCACGGAGAAAATGTGTTCAATAGCCATTACAAAAAGTTCTGTAAAAGTCGGACATAAAGGCTTTTCGGTAACTTTTAATATTTATTTCGAGATATATTCTGGACTGTAACGCTTATCGTCTGGATTGTAACGATTTCCAAACTTGAAGTACGTCGAAGCGTGTCCGCTTCGACTAGGGTAATCGTTACAATTCGGTTACAATTAGATCATAGAGGTTCTTGAAATAAACATTAAAAGTTACCGAAAAGTCTTCATATTCGACTTTCACAAAAAATTTTGTAATCGCTACTGAACACATTTTCTCCGTGTGCGTTTTAGAACTGTTACAGAACTTTTACAGATTGTTACAGTTTTCTCGGATAACATATTAATAATTATGATTAATATGTATTCAGTATTAAGCATTCTAATTACAACTGTATTATTTAAAATACAAACATAATTATAAACAATTATAAAAATTTATTTACTCGCTTCTGCGTCTTCAATATTCTTGAAATCGCACTCAATTTTAATGATTTTTCTTCATGACAGAATAATTTCGATCTATATTTGCAATGCAAAATTTAAAACCACCAACGTCTCACGTCACCATTTATGTTCTGAGAGCATTTACGGCAAATTATGATCACTTCCTAGTAAATTATTATAAGGTACAACTTGATTTGTGGTTGAAAACGTATTTGCTAGCAGAAGCAAAAACAAAACCCAAATCTTTTTTCTTCCCATGTAGCAATATTTTATTTCTACTGGAATAAAGATCTTTTCAGCATTTTGACAGATATACTCTAATAGAAAAGTAACGTTCATGGTCAGCCGCTTAAATTGTTAATGTATATGAAACCACAATTAACATTAATTACCTATACAAGTCGCATTCAAGTAAAGTAAACAAGAAACTGATTCAGCATCAGCAAACAGTACTGAATGAACTTATTTTCAATTATCTTAATTAAAAACATTTTAAAGTCAGTTATTGATAAAAATAAGTGGCTTTATAAAAAATAATTTTACAGTTTTTAAAAATTCGAACAATTTATTCAGAAAAAAGAATCTGCTAATTTTATAAAATGGCGAGAGCATACATTTTTCCGTAGTTTTGACAGTCACAATTTTTATAAATAAACGTACATTTGTATAAAATTGGCCGATGTTTTCTCCGGTCTCTCCGTTCTAATTTTTTAAATCAAAGTTGAACAGAATTATTACATTGTTAATATAACGAACATTCATTTTAATAAATGTTGGCTTATTTGTTGGTGAAGGGATTCCCTAAGACATGGCCATATATCCACTTTTTGAAAATACAGTTTTTAATGACTGTAACATGAAATAATAATAATTTTACGTAAACAATTTTTTATGGGCGATTAACTATATTTTTCAACTAATTTATACTTTTAAAAAATTTAGGATGAGGTATAAATAATTAAAAGCGCATATCATTTCTGAATATTTTATAAAAAATATTCAATAAAAGAGCTCGACAATAGATAATCATTAATTGAAAGCAAAAATATACGTAATAAAATTAGTAAACTGTAGGTTCATTATCCAATGTAGGGGGATTTCCCTAAATAATTTCTGAATGTTTTAAATTAGCTCTCATAAATAAGAAAGTTTTTCCTGTTAAAGAATACCCAGCATCAATAACTTTATAATTATCTTTAAAGTATAATTAAATTTTTTTCCAAAAGCTGTCCTTCCGTTCTTGCAATACCTTAACTTAATTTTCTAAATGTTTGAAGGTTCATCAAAAGTATATTTATAATTTCTTCCTTTCGAATTTTAATAATTCAATATGCGTAACTACGCGATTGCGTATTTGATTTTAATATTTCATCTGTAAATGCACTTCGTAAGATTCAGCCTAATCAACCGATATATAGTCCTTGCATGAATCAACTAGTCTTCTATAAAAAGATCATAGTACTTGAAGATTACGTTATTTATATTAAAAATAGTTGCACTACTGATAAAAATGGTAGGGCACGATTAAAAAATTGCATAATAAAAATAATTAAGCTTTTCAAAAATTAGGCTTCGAAAGAATGGCAAGCACATTTTATTCTTTAAATATGACATTCTATAATTCAAATTTATCACAAGTACAATATAGCAATTTTTAATCATTTCATTTACACTCGATTCACACAATTAACAGATATAATTTAGATAAGGTTAAGAATTATTTCCAGGATTATATCAGATCTTTAATTTTTATGTTACCCTTTGAGCCTTCGCAGTATGAATTCATATGCAAATGTTGTTTTACCTACAATAATTTGTTTACAAATTATTATTATATCGAAACATTGCTTTAAAAATTTATTCTCATCGAGGAAGCACTTTTCTTATTTCTGAAAAATGTTTCTCTTATTTATAAGTATAAGTAATTGTTTACTGATTTACTATTTTTTTAATATGATATGAATAACTAGTACATACCTTTTATTTGCGTGGAAGGGAACAACAAATTGGTAAGCGAATATAAAACAGAAATTTCAGTAAAAACTTTTGAACGTTTCTAGATTCGATATCAATTGTATAAAATAATGTTCTCGCCGTGAAACGAGACGGATAACTGAAGGTAAGGAGTCAAGGAAGAAAACAGGAAGACAAGTCTCGCGTGGCTCGGCCACTACTACTGCAGCATCAGCAAAACGCAGGCGCACTTTCCTTTCAATTTGAACCCATTTCTGGCAGTGAATTTGACCTTTGGTGATTCGTGGTTTTTCGATGTAACTGACCTTCCCGAATAACTTAAGAACGATAAAGAAACAAGTTGAATTTTCAGGGTCGAAAATGCTTAAAAAATTCCTGAAAAATATTTACTTATGATAGAACGAAGATATCGAAAGAGTTAGGTGTTTTGGAATAAAAATTAATAAAGACAGGAAAGATCAAATATGGATAAAAGACTAGATTCTTAATAATCCCTCCACGCTGAGAACGCTTGATAGAACCTGAGAGAATCAAATAGGAATCTAAATACGATCTGGAAACGCACTGTATCCGTGGGTCTATGTGGTCTTCTGCTGGAAAGTTTTTTCCACTGGAACATACCTAATTTATCAGTCGCAGTCACTTGTTCTATCTAGTATTATCTGTTTTTCATCGGGCAATCATAACCATAAACTAATGTCCTCGAAGCAAAGTTTAGTTTATGATATTTACGAATTTAAGAACCAACGATTCAGATAAAGAAGTATTTTTGTTTTCGATTGTAAAAGGGTACGGTTGCAAGCAGCTTCCAATACCTAATCTAACAAAACCCAGCCGTTTTAGTAAATTAGATTAGGTTTTTACACCATTTTTACTCCATGTTTTTATATCTAAAATCCCCCCTCCCATAGGAGATCATCAGACATTAAACCCTTTAGCTCACATCCCTTTCCGATATCCCCAATTACCCCAACTCTCATAATAAGCCTCCACGCGATGCCTGACGTACTCAATCCTGTGGGTTTTTTCAATCTCTCAAATCTCTTACCTTCTGTAGCCGCATTTTTATTAGAAGTGCTCGCTTTTGCCTGAACATTTGATTAGGGGAGTGGAAAACTGCAAAAAAAGCTTCCTAGCGCAGCCGATTTCCGGCAGACGAGTTTGGATGTAAAAATTCAACAGCATCGAGTGCCCACATCCATCCTTGGCGTCAAACCTCCCGCTCAACAATTAAGGCAACAAAAGCACGTCTAAGCGAGAATCCTGAACGGTCACCTATCCGAGCGCTAACCGAGCACGTCTGTGCCTAACATTCAAGATCTCGACAAGTTGAGAATTACCGCTTAGCTACTGCCGTCGGTTCCAGCCGTTTTAGTAAAAATGAGGGAAGATTTTACAAGCTATGTGAGGTTTCTCAAAATTCGTTCAATCTAGGATTAATAGGCGACAAATTTTATTATACTCTTGTAACTGATCGATCAAAACCTTTCCCAGCATAAACTTCATGATTCTCGTAATATAAGGTTTTTATTGAGGTTGGGGAAATAAGGCATCCAATGTGTCCCTCTAGGGAAAATCTGGGCAACGTGGGTCGAGTGGAGATTGTGTTCTCCCGCGCAGACTACAATCACATATTGGCTAAAATTTGAATTCCCGTCTGAAAATGGCGTCACTTCCGCTTTCGAATCGGCCAGACTCTCCCTGGAGGGAATCTGGTCGTCCGCAGGCTAACTCTTCCCCCAAATAATTAAATCATCAAATTAAAATAGTGAAAAAAATCTGCCCGTTTGGCGGGCACACTCTCATCGCGCGCTTCGCGCGCAACTCTCTTCGCTCGCAAGTTTGAGTGCGCCTAGGGCGCGCAATTCGGTCGTCGCGCTTCGCGCTCGATGTTATACGTTCTTCATGCACAAATTTATAAATTTGTTTTTGATTTTAAATGAGAAAGGAAATTTATTTACTTAAGGCTCTATTGGCCTCAAGGAATACATTCTCATCATAATATTCGCGCTTTGCGCTCGATTTTCTGCGCTCACCGTATAATATATACA
>JAUMHM010000071.1:5807007-5819579 GCA_032362435.1 Melikaiella ostensackeni | reverse complement strand
ACGGAAGTCGCTCAGATTAGAAGCGTAAAGATTTGTAAGTAAATGTTATGTAATAGCATAAGTAGATTAAGAAGCAGCTGCGTCTTTGCTCTCTCTCTCTCTCTCTCTCTCTCTCTCGCTGGCACTCTCGCTTTCGATCGCTCGCTCACTTCACTACATTTCAAAACTTCGTGTAAAATGAATCATCCTTACGCCCCATAGTGGTTCCCTGACAGTTTTACCCAAATTTTAATTCTCCCAAAATTTAATTTCCCTGAAAACTCAAACAGAGAAGTACGAGTTTGTGAAATCGGAGTCCGCAATATTTTGAAGCCTCGATGGTACTTGGCAGCGGTTCTCAAAATTTGATGACACCGTGCAATAGCGTTAATGCATATCATGTATAAAGAATATTTTTTTACTGGGTAAATCGATGTTTCCATAGGACAAGGTTTTATTTTTCGCATCATGCATACTGAAAGATTCTATCTCGATGAGGGCGCTGGTGCTCCCAATATAATTTGTATATGGGATTTTAAAGCTTCTCGAGTTCGCCACTTGAATAGAAATTTTTAAATGTGTAGTTCCGAATTCGAATAGAAAGTCTCCATGTGCATGGCTTGAAATACAGCCATATCATTTCGACATGTCAAAATAAACTTGATTATAAACCAAAAAGAAATTAAATTTTCAATTACCGTCCCAGTAATCGTGATTTTTCAGGTATAAGCACAAAGAATAAGCTTTTCTTCCATAAAAACTCAATATTAATAGGAAACTTTAGACAGTACTCGATGTAAAAACCAAATTAGTATGAAGCAAAATTTGTGCAATTTGTTAGAAATATTTTTTTCAAGACATTCGCGATCAATTAGAAGAAAAAAAAATCGCTGAAGGTTCAAGTTAGAAGACACGGTTCATTATTTGAGCATTGAGTTTTTAAAAAAATCACTTGATCATGAAAACTGTTTTTTTTTCGTATAATAAAAGATAAATTCTGTTTTATAAAACGATAGTATACAGACTGAATTCTCTTAAAGTCTCTGATTAAAGATTAAATTGAAACACACGGCTCGATTTACACGAAGATTTACTTCTGAAATCCAAGGTTCGAAAAATCGCGTAGCGTCGCATCGCCCCTGAATTCCAGTAAAAAAATTGTAACTCATAAGCCTGAATTTAAACAGATGAATCAATTCATTTAGATTGTAAAAAGAATAGAGTTTGAAAGAAAATTTTAAAAGCCTTACCTGCATAAATTCGCAAAATTCAATACAGGCTGCGCAAATCCCAGTTATACAAGCTAGTAGATCAGGATCTGTGAGCATGCATTCCCTCAAGCAACTGTCTTGTAAGTCTTGATGAACACTCAATACATCGTCGACATTACTAACCTGTAAGATATTCATTTCAACATATTAAATATAAAAACTATGATGATAGGCAAAAATCATTTTTTTTTAACTTCTAAGTATAGTGAAAACTGTTTGTATAGCTACTAGTTAAAATGTGTATTAGGGAGCACCCTGCACAGCGTCAACCGGCGTGATTTAAAGACAAAATGAATGTATTGATTTGCCCTGTGCCAGTGTAAAAACTTTTTTTTACAAATTTAGAAAGGTTCAAATCCTGACTACAACGTTGAGGCAACTATAGGACAAGGAAAGAAGAAAGAAAGAGAAAGCGACCTCGAAATCTGTTTTCTTTTCCTTCTCTCAACTTTCTTTATCTCTATCTCTTTTAATTCTCAAACAAAAAATATTTACAAAAATTTACCAAAGTTTCGGTGTTCATCCAACACCTTTATTAAGGCATTCAAGATGAAATAGTTTTGTTCGATGGAATAACAGTTTTTGATCTACTAGTCTAAACCAAAAGGGTTTTGATATTTAGCTGTGAAAAAGTTCCTCTCTACACTGAAGGAAGCTTGGCGCAGCAACCGCACAGGCAACCGCACCACAGCAACCACACGGCTTAAAGCAACAGCTGCGCCACTTTTAGGCGAGCTGCTGTACCAAACGTTGAGAAATTTCGTGTCTGGTGCTAAGGCTGCACCGCTCTGGGGCAACAGCCATACCAAACTGATAGAGCGTCTACACTAAATCGACGTTTCGTGCAGCGACTGTATCCGTAGTACGGCTGTTGCGCCAAGCTTCTTTCAGTCTACCTTCCCTGGGATTTGAACCCAGGTCTTCAGGTTGCCGGTCTGGTATCTCGTATACACTAAGCTACGGAGGGAAAGGAGAATCATTATTTCTTTTACAGCCTCTTACAAGCGAATGACAACGTCATTTCAACTCTTGCAAGAATTTTAATTTTCAATCTTATTGAGAAATTGAGTTTTGATGTTATGTTGTCGACTAGGGAAGTGAAAAAATTTGTTGACAATGGAATGACAGCCGGAGTTAATATTCAAATATTAAAACCATTTTGGTTTAGATTAGTAGATCAAAAACTGTTATTCCATCGACAAAAAATTATTTCACTTCCCTAGTCAACAACATAACATCAACACTCAATAAATATGAAAGATTAACAAAGATTGTCAACATAACAGAACCCATGAGAGCATCTTAGTTTTCTACTACTAATGCCAGCAAAGTTAGTAATACTGCATTACTTCCAGACCAGTAAATTCGAAAAGTTTAACATCGAGAATCTAATCTTCATCCATTCTTCAAGATTAAGAAAGATAGAAATAAAGAAAGACGAGAGAAAGAAAAACAGGAAGAGAATTTGGAGGCGTCTTTCTGTTTCCTCCCTCTTTCTTATTGTGGTTTTATTTTTTTATTTTTTTATTTTTAACAGACGTATTTGCATGTGCACTTGTTCAAATTTGGTCGTTCCTGGTTTCTAGAGTCTAACTTCTTTAAATTTCTAAGAATTTTGTTATTAGAGTTTGATTTCGGGCGTTAAAGAGGAATTAAATTTTTTTATTTAATCTACATTCAATATCTTCATTTGAATAAGTTGAGAATCCTACAAACTTTCATTCAATTCTCTTTTTTCGCAATTATCGTACCACAATCTTTATAATTCATACTTTTTTATTTTTCATAAAATTCCTCTAGAATACGTATTTCTTATCTCGATATGTATGCAAATTTAATATGACTACTCGAAATCGTATTTCAACTCCCCCAATGACTTTTTTCTTTTAGAGTCTTTCCAAGCTTCATTATATTATAAAATACTGTAAAAACATTATTAAGTTTTTATAAATTGTATATTTCTTGCTTTTTTAGAAAGAAGTGTTCATAAGTTTCAAATGTCTGTCATCAATTATTGAAAATATTTAATAAAAAAAAAAATGTTTTATGGACTTTGCAGTTTAGTAAAATTAAACAACCTACCAATCAAAAATTATGAAAATAAATTTTTCTACGGTAATCTTAAGTTTAACAGGAGATTTAGGGGTTTCCTGATATAAAAAGTATGTTTATTTTACTTTTATTAAAAATAAACTCAGTCAATCAAGTCGATACTGTAGAGTTCAGGCTTCACAGTTTGTGGAATGACTCTTCTGATGATTGACCAGTTACCGACTAGGCTGATAATTTATTTATACAAATGAATGAACTTTCTCATTTTTGGCTGCTTGTTTATCATTTTATCCCATAATCTTTCCGATTGACGGTACATAATTAGGTATCTATTATTCTCTAAATAAATTAATGTAAAACTTTCTGAAATGAATACTAGGATTAATTTTTGTATGCTTTAACATTTACCTTGCTCATTTTGTTTAAAAATAAGTGCCAATTAGGTTCTATGACTTCGACCATCATATAATATTCCAAATGTTGAATGCAATCCAGCATTCGCTGTCTCAAAGAGAAAGCCTGTCGATAAGCCATCGCTGCTTCGTGCGTGAATGTCTTTGCGATTTTATTGCTAATCCACACTCTGGATATAAAAGGAAACTCGTTTTTTTAAAAATATATTGAATTGACTTTTAATTTTAAAAAACTATGTAGCGCTTAATTTTTTCAGCATAAAAGGACACTGGACCATAAAAAGAATAATGTTGGGCCCTGAGTTAGAAGCTATATTCGAAATAATTGTTGATTCTGCACAAGCTATTTACATTTTGAAATGTCGTAACTGTTACTTAAATTTTTTCAGCTCCGCAAGCGAGAAAAAATAATGTGCTACAATTTTATAAATTTCAGTTTTATGCTTATTTACTCTCATGCATTTGATAATTACACTTCAAATATATTTTTTTTTAGTTTATTTTCTTAGCTATTTCTCCCATTTGTTTATTGTTTTTATTGTCCACTCCAAAGTTTGAACATGTCCGACAATTCAGTTTAATTATTTGTTAAAAATTTATATTTTGTATTAAAATATACCGCCTTATTCGAGAGAATCGTAAACGTGTGTTAGAGGAAGTAAGGGCGCGTGCGTGGTGACTAGGGAGGGGTCTCTCGGAGTCAGTCGAAATACGAGTGTCGAGCGAGCAAGAGCGAAACACTATCGTGCGTGTGTGGAAAATGAAAGATTGAAGCGTTGAGCGGCATTGCGTTTCCAAGTTCGTAAATTCGTGCGTTGTTTATTGAGTCCGGAAGTTTATACTATATTCTCTTTGTCTTTAATGAACCTTACTAAATCTATTTAATAAACTTCAAACGTGTGTACCTCATTTGATACCTCTTCGGTCTACTATATACTATAAGTGAACTAATATTGAAACCTTTGAGTAAATTCCCTTTCAACATATTGTATCTTTTCATATACTGAATACGGATGAAGTTCAATATTCAACCTCTGATGTGAGTTATATTTAAATATCAACTTACTCTAACAGAATAAATTTACCTGCAAAGAAGTCTCTCGATGTGTTTGCAGTAAAACAAGTGCCTGAATAACATTTGATAACAAGCAATCGCTTTTCTGTTGATGACCAATGAAACTGGCCACTTTACGTCGTAATTAAAGACAAAAGCTTCCAGACCACTGAGTGCTTTGTCTGTTGGCAAACAAAATTCTGAAAATAAAAATACAATAAAAAAACCATGAAAGCGAATATTTGTATTATATATCATTAACACAAAGAGCTCATTATTGAAAAAACCTTTTTCTTCGCGTGTTTGAATCAATAGAATCCTGAACATCTGATACTGAAGATCGTAAGGAAGCAACTCAGGTTTCAAGTCGTCTTTATAAGGATCGTAATCCGCAGTTGATAGCCGCAGAGCGATTTCAAGGAGAGAAGCAAGGCGATGAATGACAATGTCATCCATATTTTTACTCAATTCTGCCTCGCAGAGATTCATGAATTGAACCTAGAATAATCAATTAATTTTCAATAGATCTATTCTCTTGGAATAAAAAAATTAAAAGGAAACGATAACATACCACAAAATCGCCTTGAGCGAGGAGGAAGTAACTTTTAATACTACGAAGTCGGCCCATTAAATCATTTTCTTGAATAAGAACTTCCAACAACGTCCTTGCTGCTTCGGAATACGCTCTATCGATAGCAGCAATGCATTTTTGATCTCGATGTTGATAGACCAGAGGCTCTTGTTTTCCCCACTGGACGGTTTTTCCTAGTTTGTTAAAACAAGTATTATTGCCACTGGTTAATAAAATCACAAAAATGCAAAGATTGTAAAATATCGTAATTATAACATTCACAGTTTAATAAACTGAACAGAATTTGTACCACATTGTCTGATGACGTTGAAGTATTTCCCAGTCCTGAGTATTGTCTGAGCGTGTTCGTTGAGAAAAATCGGAATCCTCTCTGGTCTCATTGTATATCTTTTCTCCCAATAATCCGCGGAATAATCCATTGGAAGCTCTTCTCTCTGAATTAACTCGTTGTCTTCCACGAGAAACTATGATTGAAAACAATTTCATGATTTTTGGAAATAGAAGGTTTAATATTTTTATTCAAAATAATCATAAAACATTTCCTTATCATCGTCATTCCATAATTAGTTAATTTTTACATTCTCATTCTAAATGAGAAGGTATTAGTTTTATGTGAAATTTGACTTCGTCGGTTTTCAGCAAATCTACACGTTTTAAGAACCTCTGAGTCAGAAAAATATGATTTTTGCGAAGGTAAACAAAAAGTCTGCAGTCTGTAATCTGTAGGAACGATTAATTTCGAAAGTTGTGTATAATTGTGAAGGCGGTTTAAAAAGATCGAACGTGCAGAACTCTCGACAATGGGCCGGCAAATAGTGCCGATCGTCCCAGAGTTTGGGGTGTTGAAAATTTTGATGGAAACACGATGACGGACAGGCGAGACGATGGGTGTCTTAGGCGGACGGACCAACTCAAGAATGACGTGCTGGATTTCTACGATGCCAGCATTATCACTGATCGCAAAAGTTACATGGCGCGCCTGCACACTCTGTGGTGCCAGAAACACCCAGAGCTTTCGCACCTTTCACAACAGTTGTTGCGAAATCGCATAAAGCTCCTCACCCGAAAAGGATGCGTGCACGGAACGCTTCCCCAACCGTTACAAGAAAAAGCCGCAGACGAAGAAAAGGAAGCGACATTAAGAGCAATCGCGGAAAACAGGCATTCCCTGAAAGACGAGGGCGATTTCAGGACAAGGAGGAACATTAACATCTAGGTTCCTCCTAAGCCCCAGAATCTGGCTGAAATGGATGCCGCCCTTCTTGAGAATGTCTCAGAGGAGTCCGACCTCTGGACCATCACTTGTTCAGATTATGACGCGGCGAGAGCTTTGGCCGATTCAAATCGAAAGGTAAAGCCGACGATGGATCAAACGACCAAAAGGCGCTTGCATCAGCTGAACAAGAAGATTGGCTGGGCTAGACAGAACGCATCCCGTATTCAGTATTGTGATTGACTACATAACATCTGATAAGCCTTTTATGGTAAGGGTCCATAAGTTCGCTCACGAACTCAGGATACGCCATCGAACATTGAACAAGTCAGAGCTGCTGACCATCAAGCAGCACATTGTTGACAAAATACGGATGTTATCTGACGGAAGAAGGAGAATACAGAAGAGGGAGAAATGGGTCATGGAGAGTCAACAGTTTCTCGCTGACCTATCGCGCCTCTTCAGCAATCCCCCTGTTTCTGTCAAAAATCTGCCCAAATCCGAGAAGGTCGAGACTTTTTGGAGGAAGATTTACGATGATCGGCACCCATTGAATGAAGGCACTGAAAACATCATTTGTTTCAAGGAGCTGTGAGACCTCATACCGTCTGAAGAAGAATGCCCACTAATTACTGCCTAAGAGGTGAAAAAAGTACTGAGGGGCACGAAGAACTTCTCCGCAGCCGGACCAGATGGTATCAAGAACTTCTGGTGGGAGAAGTTTGCTTCTACACACCAACGTCTGATCCGGATCTTCACCTCATACTTAAAGTCAGAGACGCCCATTCCGCAGTGGCTGGTGTAAGGACGCACTGTACTCCTACCGAAGAAAGGCGACTTGTCCAGCCTAAGGAACTACAGGTCAATAACTTGCCTGAACACGCTGTATAAGATCTTTAAAGCTATCCTGGACGTCAGGATTATTCAGACAATTGGACCTGTGTGGAGAGGGATTTACGAACAACGTAGATCATAAAGAGGCGTAGTAGGCTGTCGAGAGAACCTGCTAATCGACAGAAGCGTCTGCACAGAAGCTTTCGATTCAACCTCCCACAGACTTATTATCTGTCTGTTGGAAAGCTTGAAGGTTTATCCACACATAGTGTATCTCTATGCATCTCTCTCTAGATTAATGCCCCTTTCGAAAACTAGATTTACTATCTCATCTGGAAAACATCGTGTGACAACAGCGTCACCCTCCAGAGGGGCGTCTTTCAGGGTGACACCATGAGCCCTTTTCTCTTTTGCATCACGCTTTTGCCACTATCTCTCGCACTACGCAATTCTTATGGGTACCTCTGCGGCAGAAGAGTTCGCATAGCAACTCGTCCGTTCCGCACTTATACATGCCACGCCGTAAAGACGGGCGCGGACTTCTAAATATCCAGTGTCTTTATAACCGATTTATCCTGGCTACAGCTCACATCGTGGCAAGTGGAAGATATGCTCTCCTGAAAATGGTCAGGAACCATGGGATGATTGGCAAAGGAGCGTTCCTTTACAAAGCCGCGGAGCAGGCGGCCGACACCCTTGGTCTGGATCTCAACATCAAAAGTGAGGAAAGCGCATTACTCCATCTAAGTGCTGCAATTATAAGAGCCCGGGTGAAGAAAGCAGGGGTCAAAAACCTTCACGAACAATTCCTCGGAAAGAAAATGAACAGAAATTTTTACAGAATTGTAAAAGATCAGTCCTTGTCGACGGAGCTAACGTTTGCTTTCTTTAAATCATCCGGACTCAATTCAGGTACAGAGGGTTTTATTTTCGCGTGTCAGGACGGTGTCATTTCCACCTTGGTATACCGTAGTCGCATCTTACGTGAAGAAGTTACCAGCGACAGGTGCAGAGCGTGTCATGCACATTCTCAGCACCTACGGCACATACTATCCGGGTATCCCACTCATGCGGGACCGACGTATCTCCACAGGTACAATGCGGCCCTAAGAGTGCTTTATTACCATCATTGTCACTCTTATGCTGTTAATCGCGAAATGGCGTACCAGAAAAATGCCGAAGCACTTGTAAGATGGATGCAAAGAGTTGTCACTCTTGAGTCGCTCCGTGTCCTTAGGACTCAAGAGGGTTTCGCCGGCCTTTCAGCGTGATTCCGCCGTACCATGTGGCCACCCATTTCACAGTTGTGAGGCGTGGACATGGGTGTGATTTACCGCAGTTCTACTGGGAGCCAGTGTCATTTTCATGAATGGCAGTCGCTCCCAGGTCAGTAGCTCCCAGGCAGTCGCTCCTTGCGGTGGTTTGACCAATTTTTTAATTATATACGTGCCAAATGCTTTACGAGGCCAAATATATTAGCAACCTGAAGACTTATTGGGTAAACTAATAATTCAAATGGATTTTGGATCACAGATACATAAAAAATTGGAGAAGGAACGTGTATCTAGTCAATACAATCTATGTGAGTTACTTGCTTGCAAATTATTTACTGTTTCCATATTTAAAAGCAATATTATAGAAATTTTTTAGGCAAATAATTTGATTTTTGACATTTTGCAGTACCTTAAGTCGTCCTCCCGTAAACTTAACTTTTTGATTTTTTAATCGTATTTTTGTTACATTAGGTAATTACTTTGAAACATTGAAACAATTTTCAATGCTCTAGACCTCATTTTAAAAAGGAGATCCTATTGGCTTGCTTTCATTTTAGTTGATAACATGAAAAAAGTGTTGATTTTTTGAGCGGTATAGTTCCTTAATATTATCCCACAGTATACGTAATGTTTTATTCTATTTCTTTGTCAGTAATTTAAGAGGAAAGAAGAACTATAATTTTTAATAAAAGAAAATAGCGAGAACTTACCTCTTGATAAGGATCGTAAATGACACCTTTGTACACCCATTTTTCCAACATCTGCATATATGGAACGCTAGCCTCTTTTATCAGGAATAGGCAAAGTTCTTTACACTTCGCGTCTCCACTCATAGAATTTGATTGTTCATGAAGTAAACTCAGAACTTTACCACCCCTCGCATTCGCCTAGAGTTAAAACACTTATGTAATACTCTCGTTCAAAGAAAAATTCTAAAAATGAAACAAAATGCCACACGTACTTTACATATTGTGGACGTAATTTGAGAGAGAATCGACATAGTGGCCATCGTGGGTTGAATATAAAACCACATCTTCTGCAAATTCAATTTTCCTCGTCTGTGTTCCATTTCTAACTGAACAAGGAACAGCTAAAATGAAAAAAAAACGTAGGTTATAATTTGAAGAAAAAAATATTTTCGGTGAAAATAAGCTTCTCATAGCGTTCATAAGGCCCAGAAAGTTTTAAGGAATTCTGCTTTTATTCCTTTACAAAAGCTTTATTCTTTAACATACCAAATAATCCTTCAGTAAACATCTTAAGGCGCCTCTCAAAGCATGATTTACTTGCCCTGCGTCTGGCAGATCTTTTTCCTCGACGAATCGAACAGTGATGGAATAATAAGAAGCCAGTGGGAGAATTTGTTGTGTCAGTTGCCTGAATGAAATACCTAAAAACGTCATTCAAATATATAGTGATTTTCTTAAAAACTTGCACATTATAAAAGAGATTAGTTTTTTCTTACCAACATCAATCGATATTTTAAAAGTGATTGGATCATATAGATTTTTCAGAGGTTCTGAAACTATGTAAGAGCCATCAATTCCTTTCAGGCAGTTCAGAAGATCCCACAGTAGAACTGATTCTTGTGAGACGATAGGCACGACCTCTGGAATATATGAATTGGGTAAAAAAATTGATTCTTAAACTCTTTTCATGCGTTTTTTTAATCCTATAAGGAAATAGTTGAACAGTTGTCTGAGTTTTCGAAAACGTACTTTGGCAAGGACCGAGGGAAATATCGCTATGAAAGTCCCAAGAAATTCGAGGCCTTTCGATGATCCAATTTTGCTTAATAAGGGATGGGTCACTGTATCTGCTAGATGCTCCAACATGTTTACTTAATTTTCGCTCACCTTCAACTGCTGCCTTTATCACATTTTTACGAATCTAAAACAGGAACAAATAAATATGTACGCAAGTAGTATAATAAATTCACTTTCTCGACAAACATATATCAAGAAGTATTAAAAAGATAAAGGATAGAGTTATCTTTATAATTTTACGTCTGGGTACCCAAATATGTTGGGATTAAAATATAAATAGGAATTCCTTATTCATTTTGATGACTTCTTCCAGATTATTATTTACTTAAACATAATTTTAGTGTCGCGTTTTGAAACCTAACCGGTATCCTCATCAGACTCGATTTAATTACTAAACGTTAACAAAAACATGTTTCAAAAACAAAGTCGATGATCGTAAATTCAGTGTAAAATGAATGTGATTCTAAAGAAAATATTAATCGTAGGACGAGTATTCATGTGAAATTTTTAAGTTTAGAGGAAGATCCTGCATGAAACTACTAGCAGTTTGCACTTTGATTGAGTCATCGTAAATACGTTTAAAAACTGAGTTAGTGAATTTCAAGTCATAATTAAAACAATATAACTGTGGGAGGACACTGTGTACACTGAACACTCTACCTCCATCTTAATACATATATCACCAGTGAGACAAATTACAGAGCAATAGATTTTACCGCGGTATACCCGCTAAATTTTCTAGCGTGGGTAGAAAAAAAATTTTGGGAATCGAAAATCGAACTATGTTTATTGAAAAAAGACTTATCTCAAAATAACTGACCTTCGACAGATCATCTTCGGTGATTGACCTTGATGAAGGCGTGGTTGCAGTAGCTGGTGCGACTTTCGTCAAAGATTCTTTTAGTTCATCGTCCGACGTTATAAGTTGTAGTAGTTGAGTGAAAGGACCCAACAAATCAACCCTGCGGTTCATAATCATTGTAAAATACTACAATTGATAAGAATTAGAGTTTCTCTTTCAAACGTTAGGAGGATACACTCATACCCCGTAACTGTGCCGCCCTCGGGTCTGGTGTGCACAGTAACGGGGGCTATTAAAACCTAGTTTCAACTGGATGTAGAGCGACGAGTCAGTAAACACTCAGGACCGTATATATAACTTCTGAACCCGGCACGTACAAAAATATATGCGCAAAGAGTTGCAACATAAATAACTTCTGATACGGCACTGACTAACCAAGCGAAGATCTTGAGTATAGGTCGTCAAGGGACGCTCAGAGGAGGAGACAGGAGCATTCAAGCGTGAACGACCGAGAAGCCGGCACAAAAACGGGAGGCACAGTCACGGGGTATGAGTGTAATAGATTTTTGCAAATAAGAATAATTAGTATGTCTGAAGATGACAACGTTAATTTAAATTTTTCCCAAGGTCTTTTTAACATTTTGGAGAAGGGAAATTAACCAAAATGACTGTCATTTGAAAATATAAAACAGTACATTTTAATGCAAAGTTTTAAATTCTACATTAGAATTTATAATAAAATTAGAAAACAGCTATTTTCTATTAACAATTACAATGAGTTTTGTTTTAAACGTTGTTCTGAATTTTGCTTTAAAAAAATGCTCAAGTAAATCGAGATTTGATAACCAAACGATTTTATCATATTGGTTTTAACTCTATCCCACCAACGTTTGAAGATTAAGTCCAAAAATCTAACTAACTTTTTGGATTTAAGTTCTTCGTATTTTTGTAAAAATAATTCTGGATTGGGCGAATTTCTAGCGACATGACGAATACAACTCTGAGTTACCACTGGGTTTAACGCAGAAGGCGACGTTGTTGCTTCTTTCTGAATTTTTTCCACATACTTTTCTGGTGGAGCGTTGGAACTGAAACAAATTTTTTTTGTTAACTTTTATTTCAATTTTGAAATATGGCAAAAAGAAGATTCGTTCGACAAAATTTGAAGAATGCTTCAAATTTGATGATTCATATTTTAAAACATTTTTATTCATTTACAAATAAAAGATTTATGTATATTGCATATTATACGAGGTGTGATCAAAAAATAAGGTGACTTTTCATTTTTTTCGAAAAATATTCATTTATTCGTCAATTTCTAT
>JAUMHM010000071.1:5749386-5771348 GCA_032362435.1 Melikaiella ostensackeni | reverse complement strand
GGAAATTTCTCATTTTAGTTGAAAATTCATGTATTTTATTGAAGATTCGTCTTTTTTGGTAGAAAAGTTAAAGTTATTTGCTTAATTGAAAGTTCATCTTTTTGTTGAAAATTCAACTCAATTCAAGCTTAACTCTTGTGTTAAAAACTCAATTTTATTTTGTTGAAGATTCATCATTTCAGTTGAAAATTCATCTCTGCTCGGAAATTTAACTGTTTTGATGAAAATTTGTGTTTTTTTTGGTCGAGCACAAATTTTTCAACTGAAAATTTAATTTCTTTAACGTTGGTTGAAAATTCAACTGTTTGATTTGAAAATTTATCTCTTTTAGACGAAAATTCAACTATTTGATTAAAAATTGCTCCAAATTGGTGCGAGGAAACTAAAAAATAAAAAAATAAAGAGGAAAATTATTGGTAGGTGTGTTGCACTGGGGCGCAATTTTAATATTTGCCATGGGCGCTATTTTCCGTAGATACGCCATTGATTTGAACTAATAACCTTAGTTCTATCAAAATTTGGTGAGCGTAGACCAAATATTCTCGATGAGCCGAGCAAAACTAAAAAGGGCTGAGGTGAAAAAGATATATGTATGCATATAAAGTTTATTTCGCATATCTGCTGTCCAACGGAAAAACCTAGTAAGTGACATTTGCTATAGTGACTATTTTTAGAAAGTGTTACATGGGAAAATAACCTCTATGGCAAATGTCACTTACTGGGGTAAGAAGAAAGACTGGAGATGCTTGGTAGAATGATGAAATCCGCATGGCTGTGAACAAGAAAAAGAAAGCGAGCTCAAGATAGCTGAATATTAAAGGTCGCAGCAATGAGGAGAGAATAAGACTGGAATAGTATACTGTGCTTCAAGTGCGGAAAGTAAGCAGTTCTACACGAATGCGAAGTTTGCTGTACGAGGCAGAGGGGAATCGAAGGCGAGTTGTAGGCGAGTCGGAGGCGAGCCGTAAATGAGCCGCAGACGATCCGGAAACGACCAGAAGATGAGCCGATGGAAAATACTGTAAACTTCACAAGAGGTACAATAATTTTCGATTCGAGGTATAATAAAAAAAAAATTTCTGGACATTTTTGAAATTTTTGAATATCAGAAACTACGAGATATTTTGGAAATTTTCGATGAATTTATAAATCACAGAATATTTCCGACAAATTAAGGTATCCAAAGCTTTTCCGAAGAAATCGAAAAATTTCCAATGTTTCCGAAAATTGATAAATTACCGGAATTTAAGGTATCTAAAAATATCCAAAGTTTTCGGTAATTTAATGTCATTTAACAGTAATTTATGGTAACTTATCACTTATGACTTTCAGTTGGTCCAAACACAATTCACAATTTACAATCAGTCTGTCAAGTGTCAACTCATAATGAAGTGAAGTTATGATTCCGGCAGTCTTCAAAAGTAATTTTGAATCAAAATGCGCAGGCGTGACAGCTAGAGAAAGTAATTTTGCTCGAAGAGCGCAAGTGCAGTAGCTAGACAAACTAATCTTGCTTAAAGAGCGCAAACGCAGCAGCTAGAAAGTCTTTTTATAACTGATTTTTACCACGGTTTCGGAAATGGTCACTTCCCGCACGCTATACATGCCTCGAAAATCGAACACTTCGTGCATGCGTTACAAAAAATGATTATAGGGATAAAAACAGAAAACCAAAGATACTAGTCAAAGAAAGCAAGGTAAAAATCAGAGCTAAAGAAGATAAAAAAATGCAAAATGATATTGACAAAAATAAGAAATTATTTTGGAAATGGGTTAGAAAGATTAGAAAAGGCAGTACTAGCATTAAGTTAGTCGGAATTAAGAATGCTGATGGTAATCGGTATGGGATACGGACAAAGTGAAAAAGTGTTTGAGTGATTTTTTCAAGAAATTGTATGAAGGTCAAGCTATGGGGTATTACAACTGTGACACAGAAAATTATACGTTAGACAATCCCGTTGTAGGTAGCAAAAGAAGAATCGAGAACTGCGACATTATATCCGTAATTAAGGAACTAAAGAATGGTAAGGCTACTGGTGTGAATGGTATAACTGCCGAAATGCGACTCCAATGTCAACAGTTAGAGCCGTATGAACTATTTCCAGTAGGAATACATAATATTAATTAACTTAATTTTGTACAATTGTAGATTTTTATTATCATAAGATATGGACCTTTTTTAACAATGAAGACTTATTCATGAAAAGAGAATTTTCCGCGTGTATTTAAAAATAAATGCGAAATATGCACGCGAGTGTTCGAACTGCCCGCTTTGTTGCTACGGAACTACTTAACTCCGCTGAGCTCACAGCGCCTCTCTCTCTCTCTCTCTCTCTCTCTCTTTCCCCTCATCACCGAATGCAGCCGGCGGCAATTCTAGGAAGGCAGTATATGCAGGGCCATTAAATCCAGAGTTGAGCGTACTTTAAAAAGCATTAAGATATTTTTTTTTAATTCGCAAAGTTTTCTCAAAAACGTATTCGAAAGCGTAGAGAACATTTTTTGACTTTAAACTGAATAATGCAAGCTGTGATTTGAAAACACCAATCGTCTAGAATATTTGACAAAGTTTTGAAATTCAAGCAAAAGCAGAAACTTGCGATTATACAAAGCACATAGCGTCACCAAATGAACGCATGAATACAAATGGATTTTTGTTCGTGTCTGAATTTAAAACTTTTGATTTTCATTCCGAAGAGATCAGGACTTAGATTAGAAATTAATTTATATGTTGCACAAAATGCAATTTCTGAAAGAGAAACTCCCAAATAATCTTATTTCTTGGTTCAGGGCTAAAGAGGCTTTTCTATCCATTTTCCAGATCTCCACGGAAAAAATAATTCACTTCCCTAACGTTTTGTTAAACATTACTACATAATCGCAAGTTTCTTCTCCGTTCCAGGCTCGAGATGCTTTTTTTTCTTTCATTCTATTACCCTCTTTCTCTTGCTTTTATACTTTTATACACGTACGAATTACGAAACACTTAATAGACTTGGAGCTACTTTTCAATTGTTTCTTAACTATCGGTTTATTTTTTCGTCCTAATAATTCTTTATGAACACTTCTTTTTAAACATCCAGAAATGTATGAAGATAATCTTCCAAGAGTTTTCTACAATAAGGAGTTGAAATGCGAAAAGAAACTTCTTACACTACACGGGGCGATGTTTTACTTAATTATTAGTAGGCTAAGGTGAGTATTTTGAACTTTTTTTCACGAGCTTTTTTCAGAGGGATAATTCCTCTATTTTATCACTCTTTTTTTTCGCTATCTCTCGCGCATGTCATTTAAAATTAATAATTATTATAAGGTAAACGAACTTCGCAGTCTCCATTAAAATAAAAAAAAAATTATCCCTTAAGTTATAAAATGTAGGCTTTTTAATGAAAGTTATTTTTCAATAATAATACTATTTCGCTTGAAGAGTAAAAATACAAAAAAAAAATAGTAAATTTTGAGATAGTTTGAAAAATATTTACAAAATAAAGCCCATTAGCCTGAAAAAAGTGCAGATGAATTTATTTACAATATGATTAAATTTCTCTAAATTTCACACTTTTTTTGAAAGCGAGGACCTGGTTTTTTAAACAAAAAATTATTTCAAATTTCACTCAATTCTGTGCGGATCTGCAAATACTCAATATCTCTAAGACTTTATGTACGGACTTCACTTTTTGTAAGCTTCAGGATAATTACTTATATAATAATAATTTTTCGCCGTTTACAATATTTCCATTTTTGATGTACATTTTGAATTGGAAAAATTCATAGATCTTGAGTAACTTTAGATGTAAGAATGAATACTGTGGAGACAACGTCGGTTGGTTTCTAAGAAACTCAAAATACTATCACTAAAGAGCAGCCTTGCAAAACGGCATAAATGCCATTTTAAAGATTTTTCAGGAAACACGAAGAACGTTCTCAAAAATAGGATTTTCTATGTAGAAAAAAATATGCTTCCGACATACATCAGTGCTAAAATGGAGCCTGAAAAGTTTGATCGGAAAATGCTATTAAGTTCCAAGAAAATGGAGGGGAAGTTTTTTTTCGCTCGAGGCGCATGTTTTCTTAGCTTTAAACAGTGATTAAAACTCTAATTTTCACATAAAAGAAGCAAAAGCAAAATAGATTTATCGCTGTTGAATTGTAAAAAAAAATGAAAAAATTCCAAATGGAAAAATGACATCATAAAAAAACCCTTTTGCTACAATGTGTATTAGAATTTACCTGGTTTTTAAACCAATAGTATCACTCACGAAAAATGGCGTTTATGCCCTTATGCAGGGCTACCCTTCAACTGTCCTGGCCGTGACTAGAGGGGCAAGGAGCAATTTTATTCAGATCCTTTGTCACATAACGGAGGATAATATTGAAATAGAAATTTATTATGCAGTCATTTTTCTAAAATTACTTAAAACAAAAAATAAATCAAACATAAATCTCCTTTAATAAATTAGTTGCAAGATTAAAAAGCAAAAATCCTTAAACTTTTAATTCCTGAAGTTTCTGTTTAAGAAACAGAATGCTAAATAACATCTGTTTAACGGGTATTATTTCTATGCAAGCATACTATTTCTTTAAAATTTTTGAAGATTATCTTCTTTTATAGAACACAAAAGTGTGACAAACAGAAAAAACTATCTTTCGCAGAGATAAAAATGTTTACAGGTTAGACGTCCACCGAGAAAGTGAATTTTTCTAAAATAAATTAAAATTGAACTAAGAATAAATGAAAGATAATATACCATTTTTTATCTACCGTTAATACGAGAACGAAGGAGATCAGTATAAACAATTAGTACATTGTGCTACAAGGTGAAAAGGCGGGAGATTTAAAACTATTTCAACGAGTGGCACACGGTACTTTTTCTATAATTCGTATGAAAAATGACAGATTTTGACGCAATAGTGTGAACCCATCTTTACTAACTAAAACATACCACAGGGTTCGTCCATTAATGTACGCTAGTTTACTTTTTTCCCTGTGTCCTTTCACTTTTTTCCCTGTTGACGTGCAAAGTCGAGACTGCACATGTGCTATACGTCATTGGCAACAAATGGTCACTTTTTACCCGCAAAACAGGCGAAAAACTGTCATTTTTTTGTGAATTGTAGAAAAAGACTGTATAGTATAATGAACTGAAACAAGGGTTTAAAAATCCCTTCACCACATTTCAGTAACGGCTAAAGGTCATAGGAGAATAAGCATGGTTGTGCTGCCCCCAACTAGATTTGGCAGTTACAACATCATCACAGGATTCATTCGAGTTAAATTACAATACAATGTAAACTAGCATTGCAATCTTCTTAATTAACTACTTTATTCACAGTTAATTTCTGACTGTCCGAGAGGTTAAATTACGGTCGAATGTGACTTTCAGCATAACATTTTTTTTACAGTGCAACAATTTTTTAAAAATCTATTTTCCTCGACAAATACTGAAGATACTCAGGCGTATCTTTTTTTAAAACGAAAGATCTTTTAAAATGCTAGGAAATGTTTGTATGTCAATTGCCTTGAACTTACAAGGAAAAAAAATAATTGAGAAAAATGTTTTTGAAAACCAGTTTTTAACTTTTTTAACTATGTTCTACTCTTCCGTTTACCCTGGGAAAAATATGTGTAACTACTTCAGTTGCGGGTCAGTTATGGAAAAAGACTGTAGTTTTGCTGAAAAAATTTCACATAAAAAAAATTCAAAAAATTTTTATTGTGTTTTTCTACCCGTTTTGGTGAATCAAATTCATCTCCAAGTTGTTTTTAAAACTGCCTCGCTTGTCCCTAAAACATATATTTGGAACTATAGAAAATCGGCTAAGTAGACTTTGGAGAAAATTAAATTTTTCGAATTTTGCTTATAACATCTGAAATAAAAATTTTACAAAGATGATACTTCGCATTAATTACTTTTGCAATAGTGGGAACTTGTCCCCCAAATATGGGCCAAATCCAGCAAGGGGCAGCACAACCATGGTTATCCTGCAATGCCCTTTTCATGTTTTTAAAGTGAGTCGTCAAAGTCTGAGAATATCTTCGCTCTTGGGAGTATGGAAAATTGGAGTGAACATATCTGACAGATTATTACTGACAGGCTCACGAAGCAAAGTATACAAAATAATTAAATAAATATAGGTAAGGTCAATTTGCTACTGAAAATAGTGAGAAGACTGATGCGAAAGAATAACATTATATTAAATTACTTCGTTGTTCCGACGAAAAATCTCTTAATTTCTTCAAAATCCCGAAGAAGAGAATATCAAAGACCAAATTTTGAAAATCTATTTCAAAGAAACATAAGTCAAAGAAAAACGACCCCAACAGTGGGCCAAATATCTATAGTGGGTCACCCCATGCAAAATAAGTATTAAAGTAAATAATAAAATCACTATAAATATTATGGATATTTATTAAATAATTAGAAAATTTATTTTTCATGGGGTGGCCCACTGTTGGGGTCGCTACCCTGTAAGGCTTATTTTTTAACTAAGCAATTTTATGGTTGCCCATCCAAAGGGATACGCGACTTTTTTCATCGGAGCCAACGAATGATTTTTTAAGAATTTGTCTATAGCTATTAGTCGACGGAAAACCATCCTGCCGAATATTTAAAGAATCCTTTGAAGTGAACACCTATTGGCCAACGACGAGTTAACAATTAAACGCTCTAACTAATTTGATTCCGATGAAGAGATTGCGAAGTTGTGGATATCGAAGCAGTAATTCAATGCCAGTGTTCGATAGCATCAATTTTTTTAAAATACAGGTATACTTCCAACAAGTCTTGTCACGCTCAATAAAATTCCTCATTAATATTGGACAGCTTTCTTTTTAAAATATCACGTTTATGTAAAATATAAAATCGAACACCGACATTTCGAAAAAGCAGAGCCTTGCCTTCTACCTAATTTCAAAAGTCAAAACCAGACACTCAATAGATTAACGCGCTAGAAAACTTTCAGGGTGACCGTTTTAATCGAGGACAAATATGGCCGCAAAATTCCTTTCAAAAAAATCCTTGACTTCTCCCTGACCAATTTTTGGTTTTTTTGACCATTAATATTACAGGATCACAAAAACCGAATCCGAAATCTTTCCAACATTTCAGGTTTTTGAGAAAATTGAGGTCAAACGCAGTTTGGCCATTTTTTTTAAACAACGTAGGGCGCGAACCTGACGTTCTAGAGAGACTTCTAATAGAGCCCAATTACAGGTTGAACCTTGTATTTCAAGATTATTACACTCAAACCGCGGTTTCAGTCTAGTGTCGGGGGTTGACTTCAAATTGTTTTCGTCCCAAATCGGGGGGATCCAAACGTAAACAGTCAGGGTCGTGAGATACATTTCCTAATATTACGCAATCGCCGAACGTGAGTTCGAACCTGAGTACACGTGCACTCCGCCTTTATCTATACGCTACTGGGGTTTCATGCTTGGTTGAACACCGACTCTCGCCCCGCGCGCCGGAGAAACTGAAGGGGCCAGCCGTTCTAGGATGACCGAAACTGGGGCGACTGAAGCTGTGGTTTGAGTGTATATTGAAAAAAATGTTCACGTCGCCTACCTTCAACGCTAACAGGTTTTTGCTGTACGCGCGCTTGCTCACTACTCCTCACTACGACACACGTTTTTTGAGCGAATTGGAATATTCAAATTTTCTTTCCAGATTCGTGTGAGATTTATCCTCCTCCTTTGAAGTCCATGAGAAAATTAGAAAAAAGTTCAGAATTAAACAAATGACGGCGATTTGTTTGAAAATATAACAAGCCTATTTTTTTTAACTTCTCCTTTCATCAACAAGACATCCTGTAAATTTTATGCGGACTAAACCAAACCACTTTTGTGGCCATAATTTGAAAAAATTGCATTTTTGAATTTGCTCATAAACGATGCAAGGTATCTTCCATTGTTTCCTAAAAAAATGCAACAAAAAATTAGGAACAGATATAAGTGCGGTCCTTTTTTTTTTTTGAAAATACTTTTTTCATTTTTGAACAAATTGCAGTCATTTTGATAATACTAAACTATTTTAAAATTCTTCAGCGGATTTCGAAAAAGGACAGTAAACCTCACCAGAATCTGGAAATAATGTTTGAATATCTGATTTAGGACAAAAACTAATCAAATTATTTTTTTAAACTGTAACCTTGAAAAATATGAATGAATGCATCCCAGGAAATTTGAAAATTACTATTGCAGTTCTTTAGTGAAAGCTTCTTTTTTAATTTGACGATCTTCGAATAGAATGGATTATAGGTTTTAACCTAATGTAACGTTAGAAATATTTCAACTAATTCCTACTTTGAAAAATTCCCGGTACAATGGCCACCCTGAATATTACACTTTCATTCGATATGTTAAACATCTCTTTTAGTGCAGGGGTCAAAGGCATTTTAACATGAAAGGAACGAAGTGAGTTGAGCTTCTTTTTAGTCCAAATGACCAGGAACTAGGACATTACTGCGTAGTTTTACCTGAAACAAATTGCCATTGCGCAGACACAACTGCGACATGATACTACTGCGTAGCCTTACGATAGAACATTAATTTATCTGCCTTACATGCCTTAGAACTTCCATTCCATGTGATGGAATTACAAATAAAATAAAAAAAGTTTAAAAGCAATTACTCGAATTATAATGTTTAATGACGACTCACAGCGTTCCTTATTTAAAGAATGGGATGCCATTAGGAAAATAACACTGTCGCGTTTTAGGTTATATCTTTTGCTAATCAACCCCTGCCACTTGCATCAGAATTATGTACAAGGCAAGGCTTGCTCTGCGAACGTCCACGCAACCCTCTACTCATCTGCGTCTTTTTTTCTTGGATCTGTTGTGCTTCTTGGTAATGGTCGCCACATCCGCATCAGTTGGAGCTTTATCGGTCGTTTCCCGAACTGCGCCATCTTCCTCCGTGTCCATTGGAACCACATTCGCATTTGGATCATCCGACGAACTCGAGCTCTCCTTCACATTCTCAGGATCTGAATCATTCCTCTTCTCCGGTTCAGAATCGCTTTTCTTCTCTGGACCTGAGTCAATTCTTTTCTCTGGTAACGAATCGCTTCTTTCATTCGATGGAGTTTCCTTCAACTTGGTAGGACAGATTGCCTCCAATAGAATATTAACTTCCTCTAATTTTGTCTCTTCCTCTGCGTCGGGCTTATCATTCAGGAGAAATTCGTTTTCTCCCAAAGGTTTGGAATATTCTAGAAGAGCTTTAGAATCTTCCACAAAAGTAGAACATTCAATAGAAAATTTAGGAGTCTCAAAAGAAGGCTGTACACTTTTTTGACCTTTGTCTTCTTTCCTTTTACTTTCCCGAACTTCAGTTTCTAACTCCATTTCCCTTTCTTCCGATTTACTCTTCCTTTTGACAATAGAGCTCCAGGGAGTCCCCTCTGGTTTCTCTTCTTTGCTCTTGGCGACTGTGTTCCAAGCACCCTGAAGCTTTGGCCGATTAACCTCTGTTTCTAGCACCTTCTGTCTTGAAGCATCACTCCCACCTTCCGCGCCCTTCTTTCCTTTCTTCTTCTTTCTCGTCGCACCTTCGAGAATTTTCAACTCGGGAGCGGGAGTTTCAACTAATTCTGCCTTCTGCATAGCATCAATGTCGATTATCTCCACCTTTGATTGTCGCTTTGACGTAGAAACCTTCTTCTGTTTTTTCTCCTCTTCTTCGAGCATCGGATCACAGCGATCGATCTCCTCCGCCAAGTCCTTCTCCAGAGTCTTGCTACTGTTCCGACCTTCAATTGGCTTAACAAGAGTCACTTCCGTCTGAGGAAATACAGCCTCGATCACCACCACATCCTTAGGTCTCTTGCCGCGTGGCTTAGCCTTCCGGGATACCTCGGTAGGTAGCACCTCCAGTTCTGAGTATAGCACGTGTTCTATGTCGTCATCTGAGGACAGAACACCTTTCAGGACTTTTTCTTCCTCACGGAGCTTGCTCTCTTCTACCATTTGTACTTCTACTTTCTCCTCTAGTTTCCGATATTCTTTTACATTTTGTTTATCTTCAGACTTTTTCCTTTCCTTTTGCTTCGGGCTCTCTTTAATCTTCTGAGATTCTTCCAGCAACTCCGCAGAATGAATATGTTCCAGATCGTCGTCAGAAATCGTGCTCTTGCTGCACTTACGTAAAAAGGGCTCACTTTTCACCAGTTCAGTTCCAACTAGGTTCTCAGAAACCTGAATGTGCTCAATGTCATCATCGGACTGGTGAGATGCCATCTCAACCATATGGTACTCTATCGACGCAAAGTCGTCTGGAGGATTCAGAGGCGGTAGCGTCATGGTATCAAGATCAAAGGCATTATCCAGAGTCTCGCCAATCGTTTCGAAGGAATCGCGCCTTCTGTCCTTCGAGTTCAAAGTCTCCGGCTTTATTTCCTTTACCTCCTTTTGCATGGTTCTATTTTTTTCCTCGTCTCTTTTCTTCCTATTCTCCCTAAGATCCTCGACAACTATGCTATCTTCGCTCTCCTTAAGAAGGTACTTTGGCTCACTATTCTCGATACCCTTTTTACCCACCTTCTCTCCCTTTTCGGGCTTCTTCTCTTTCCGTTGGACTTTTCTTCTGCCAGATTTATTCTCCATTAATACAACACTGTCTTCATCGTAGTTGACAACATACTTAGCCTTGGCGAAGTTCCTCTCCTGATCTTCACACTTTGACCGCCAAGCATGCTCCCGTGCTTGAGTCATGGGACTGTTCGGGATTTCACCTCGCTGCGCGCAGAGGCTGAGACTTGTAGGCACGTCACAGAAAGAATCCTCGCTCTCGAAGATAGAGCTTTTGGCAACCTCAGCAGCCTCTGCACAGAGGGTTTTTTTTTCCCTGACCTCTTTGATGTTCTCGTCAGGCACACTGTCAATCGCAGGCTCGTTTGCTGATCGCATCTCTGCGCATATCTCTGTGTGATTGCGGAGTGCCTGACCCTCGGACTCAAAGTCTCCTAAGGAGGCGGGACCTTCCTCGGCGCAGATGCTTCTGGGGGGCTTGGGAGTCGTCTCTGCGTCTAGGTCATAATCCTGGCTAAAACTAACATCTTCCTCGTCGGCCGAAACGGTTATTACGGTGCCCAACGGGTTGACAACTTTAGCTACCGGCTGTCCCACCCTCTCAATAACCAATCGCCTCCCTAAACAGAAAAAGCCGTAGGCAGGTATCAGTATTTAGCTTCGAAGCATTTTTTAGGGTATGGTGTTATTCTTTCAGTATTAAGCGGCATTGACGCACAGTTGAAAAAAAAATTCAATTTTAACTTATAGCTTGCATATTAAGGACACTGAATTTGTCATTTAATATTAGTAGTATAGAAACCAAGTGTATAAATGATCCAACCTAAACTACTGTTTCCTGTTCGGTACGTTATTTCAAGTTTTTCTATTGGAAGTTAAAAAAAACTCTTCTCAATTTTTCGCCAAGAAAGTCTTTACAGATCGAACTACTAAATTTAAAAAATCAAAAAAAGCAGTCTCTTCAACACGATTTTCAGAAATGTTTCAAAATATTTTTAATAAAAAAGAAACAATTAAGTTTTTGGAAATTCTTCGAATTAATATTCTCACGAAGCGCGTTATCAATTTTCCAAATGCATTGATATAAATTCAATGAACACAATTGGACAATTTGTACAGAACATTTTGCACGTAAAATTTAAAAGAAAAATCAATCAATTTTCCCCACTGTGTGCTATGCCAGTACATTCCATAAAAAATGGCTAGTTTATACGTGAAAATCGTGAAGAAAAAAGTAAAAAAAAACTGTAGATTAAATTTTTTTTCAAAATGATTCCATTTAATCAAGAAATTTAATGATGTTTTGCATACTTTCCATCAAATGAATGAATGAATATATATGTATATATGTAAATTAGGATCTAAATATTTTGGGGTAGCCTAAATTCATTTCTCATTTAAAGGAAAATTTAGTAAAAGGTGTCAAAACATTGAAATGTAACTTACAAAATTAACATTAAAATAATAATGATAGGAAGAAAGTACACTGCCTTTCTAAATTGTGAGACCATTTACAAAATTGGTATTAAAAAGTCAACTATGTTTTTTGTGGATATCTTCTAAAAAAAAAGATACAAATAATTTTTTTTAATGACTGTAATGCTTATGAAAGTTAGCACTGAATTAGCTCTATCTGAAGTATGTAATTTCAAACTTTAGGGGCCGAGCAAGCCAGGCGTAATGCCATACATTTATAATAATCATTCAAAAAGCAGTCATTTTTAATGCAAGATTAATTTAATTAGATACCTACAACAAAATACGAATACCTGTTTAATAAGCAGATAGTATATGAATCATGACAAACACATATTGTCAGGAAAGAAACAAGAATTGAAATAGGTTTAAATAATAAAACTATAATATTTTAATATTTGGCACATCTAATAAAGGAATATTTGCAATATAATTATAAGAACTGCAAGGAAATATTTAAAAATACGAGAGAAACAGCAAATATAAAAAATATCAAAAAAAGCCCATAACATATTCTCTTAATAAAAAAAGCATCTAAACTTCTTTCACAAACAATCTTTAATTCAGGAAAAAGCGCGAGGTTCCAAACATCCAAAAGAATTTCGTTTTCTACCTGCTTAAAAGTACTGAAAAATAAAATAAAAAAACACACATGAGAAATAAAATAAAGCAGAAAGTCACTGAAGCTCTCCAAATTGTTTTCAATTCACAACAACACTGTTTCAACTTAACATTTCAAAAATAATTTGTGATCTTGAATTACGAGCTTTAATAATTTTCTGCAAACAGCGTCCTGTTTTATGTCAATATTGTGCATACCATCTATGCTGGGCAAGTAACCCATTTTGAATAAATTTAAAGTTTTTCACGAGTTACTAAAAATATTGTAGACAAGTATTTAAAATTACTTACAAAAGTCTAAAGCGCTTTATTCTTTCTAAACTTTGTCTTACGAAAAATAAGAACTCTAGTACAGTTTTTGTCATTAGCAAAATTATATAAGCCTACAAAAGCAAAATAGTCTACACTTAAAGATCTGTGTCGAAAATCAATCTGACAACAAATAAAAAAGCAAACAATAAAGAGAAAAAAAAATGAATTTAGGCGATTTATTCAACTCTTTTAATTTTTTTACCTCATATTCTAAATAGCTTCTCACCTTTCTACAACAACTGTGTAAAAATTCATATATAAACGTTAGAAAAATATTCAAAAATACATTTTACAAAATATAAACCTAAACATTAAATTTTAGGTTTATATACCCACACGCATACAGGTCTCCTTTATGAGATTCTTGGCACCATTCACGTATCGGGAAAAGAAGGAGAAAACAGGTAATCATAATTTGAATGAAAGCTGACTGAGCTCAGTTAAAAATAGAAATAATATCTGTCTTCTAGGTGAAAAAAATGTTATGTACACCATTTACACCGTCTAATTCAAGAGGTCAAGGAAAAAGTTACGAGGGTGTGATACCTGCCTCTGGCCAGTTCTGTATCCACGCAAACTTACAATGCTATTCATCCTTCACCACGTGCAAGGAAGTGTGTAAAAAAGTGCGCATAGATATGGATTTAAATCCAGTGAATGCGCTCAAAATTAGAAAGTACTCTCTTTGTTGTCGGTCTATTTGAATCCAAAAATGGCCACTTCAAATCAGATTATGCTAAATAAAATTACTGGTTTATAAAAAATTAAAAAATGCTCCCGTGAAAATATTTATTTTCTTGTTTCAAACGTGGCCATTTCTAGTGTAACACAAACACATATTCTCGCACAACTTATAATACACAAACGAACACACAAGGGAATCACAGACATAAAAAATGAGGTCATTTGTAGTATATATCAGAGTTTATTTTCACTTATGTGTTAATGTGTTATTGAAAACTGAATAAAGTTTGAAAAAATACTTTCTGGTCAACAAAATGTCACCTATGTGTCTGTGGAATGAAACACATAATTTCCAAAGTACTTTTTTGGGATGAATTCGAAAACTAGGGTTTACGGAAACCGTAATATTTAAATAAGTAATTAACTTTTTTAAACAAATGATAAAAAAAATAAAATAAGAACGGGATAAAATGTCAATAAAAAAAGAACACTTTTGCCACTTTTTCAAAATGCATAAAACACTAACGAGAAGTCGAAAAATTGCGGGAAGAGACTGAAATGAAAGCTTGAATCCTAAAATGTTACCCTTACTAAAAGAAAATAATAAGCCATTACTGTAGAGTTTTCGGGAACTGCTCTTTTACTGAAGCGCCATAGCCCGTGCTTTTCGCTCCGAGTGGAGCACTACAGTTCTTTCAACTTCGAGTGGATAGCACATGCTATGGCGCTGCAGTGAAACAGCAATTCCTGAAAATTCTACAGTAAGTCCTATCATTTTCTTTTAGTAAGGATCAAAGTTTAGGGTTCAATTTTTCATTTCAACCATCTCCGGAAATTTTTCCACTTCTCGTTAGTGTTCTATGCACTTTACAAAGAGGCATAAAAGGTGTTTTTTCACATTTTACCCCGTGTACGAGTCCACGGAATTTCTTTAACATTTTTGGGCAAGGTAACCGATTTGAATAAAATTTAGTAAATTTATATCACATGTCAAGAGTAATGCAAAACTCAAATATCAGGGCAAAATATTTATAAGTTTATGAGATATTGCTATTTGGTAAAAAATTTCAATTGAAGATATCTCGAGAACGATTTATCGTAGACAGGTTTCCTTTTTTCGAAAAATTCAATGAAAAGTAACGAATAGAATGAGTTATGAGCATCATTGAGATTTTTTTCAATTAACAAAATTATTTAAATAATTCAATATAACTTTCGAGCGGCTAGTCGAAATCGATTGGTTCAAAGACTATACTCTAGAGCGTGTCCGCTTCAAAATCCAAAAATAAAATTTTAGGGCAAATCATAAAATCGACCAATAATAACAAAAACATTGAGCCCGGTGAGAAAATTTGAACAAGTCTGTCAACGGTTACCGCTGGGCGCACCAATGACTAAATCGGCGGGCACAGTTTCGTCACCCCGCATGCGTGAGGGGATTCAAAGTTCCTTGCCGTGCTCAACATTTTTTGAAAGAAAATAATTGATTTTATGTGTTGCCCTGAAATTTTATTTTCGGATTTTAAACCGTATACGCTCTAGAGTATTCAAGTCTTTAAACCAATCGATTTCGACAGGCCGCTCGAGAGTTGTACTGAATTATTTAAATAATTTTGTTAATTTAAAAAATATCACAATCATGCTCATAACAACTTTTAATTAAACAATTACTTTGACTTGATACTTTGGATATTTATTAGGATCGACATGTACTCCAAATGTATGAAGTTTCATATATATATTGGTTACATTGCTCCACAATGTTGAAAAAATTCGTGGACTCGGACTTCAGAGTTAAAAACGCATAGAAATCATGTCTCATATATTATGAAAAAATGACCTATATTAATTAGTACAATGATTAAAAAATTTCATAAAAAAATTAAAGTCGCAAAAATCTTTCGATTAAGAGCTGGTGGAAATAAGTGGAGGTCAGAATCGAATTCAGCGCAAAAAGTACTTTGGAAATGATGTGCTTCATTCCACAAATACATAGATGACATTTTGTTAACCAGTGAAATTGCAATAGGGTTTCTGTTTTTCACTTTTTTCTTTTTTGAAGACGCAAGGAGATCATCAAGTCGTTTGCTTAAATTATGTTGCAGATTTGAAAGAAGATTGGAGGATAATACTGTATGAAAAGTTGTTGTACTTTCTAACTTACCAGGAACTCGATGAGGAGCTACTGAAGTTTCCAGCATTGCTTCGGCAAGATCCTCCCTCAGTTGGTTCTCGCCACTTCCGAGACCAATGTTCTCGTTTTCTAAGGAGTTTCCATAGGCTTCCATGAACCTTGGGGATTGCTCGTAACTACCTGAAAAGTGCGATAAGGAGATCAAAGAGTCAGTCATACAGAGTAAAAAAGAATCAGTTCGTGAAGTGGACGGCTAGCGCCCACCAAGAAAGGTTTCGTAGGCGAATGTAATAATACTCTTTTTTGATATATCCTTCCATGATGCAGGGCTCTTTCTGAAATAACTCCTAACGGCTTTCCTTAACGCGTATTTGATAACTCATTTTTATTTCTGACTTTCAAAAATCAAATTTATAGAAAACATTTACGCTTTATTAGAATCGATAATTTGGACACATTACTATGAAGAGTTTCGAAAGAACTCCGCAAAAAATGTACGGAAAAGACCTTTCGGTCGAAGTTCGGTCAAGTTCAGTTTTTCTGATGCTTCAGATGATGCTAATCAAAAGTCGTAATGAGACAATTTAACCGAAAAGCTTTTTTCATACATTTTGAGTGTGTTCCTTTGGTTACCCAAAATTTTGCCGATCACAACCATGTTTGCAGCTCTAAATAATGAAGACCCTCGATTTTACGTTATACCTTTAAGTTGATTTGGCATACCTTTAAACACACACACACAATTTAAAGAATTGGTCAAACAACCACCGCAGGGTTCCCCTGGGAGCGACTGCCATCCACGAAAATGACACCGGCTCCCAGTAGAACTGCGGTAAATCACACCCATGGCCACGCCTCACAACCGTGAGATGGGCGGCCATATATATATAGTTAAAAGCTTACTTCCAGATCCATCAATGACGACGGGCACTAAAGGTTTGCTAGCTGCATGCGGCATATTAACGGGGTTCGATCTTGCAGGACGAGATCCAGCCGACACAGCGATTTCCACAGTTTCCGCTTCAACCAGATTAACGGCTACCCTAAATTTGAGGAAAAAAAACCTTGAATCTTTATGATACTTAGCAAAATTTATTTTCTTGAAAAAAGTTATGTGTACCCGCTCGGTGCGTTGTACGTTTTAAAAACGAACTGTGGCCCCATCCAGAGTCTTCTATGCGGACCTGCATGCGTTACGATTTCAACTTGACTGAGCCATCGATCCTCGTCTGATTCAAGTTGCTGAAGATTATTTGGCAGTGAAGGAGTCCCAAGAAGAGAACTTGAAGGTGATAGAGGGGGAACGATTTCCATGGAACCAGGAGAACGCAGAAGAGGCCATTGACCTTTTGCTTCCACTTCTAATTCGATAGAAGTGTCATCGCAAACCTTCTCCTTCGGCACTCCTGAAATTCAGTAAGTTAAAACCGTATTCGCTTTACTTGGTCTCAAAAAATTTTTTTAACTCTAAGATAAAGGAAATTACTATGTCTAAATTCGAGATAATGATGGTTTACCTGCAGCTGGTTTGGGATCGAGATCATATTGAATCATGTTTCCGTGACAAGCCATAATGAACAGTGAATCTACTGCTCTTTTTGCAGCTTTGTTTGTGGAATCTCGTTGTGCGTAAATCCAAGCTCGCGGAGGTGCAAAACAGGCGCAAATTTTCAAAGATAATGTTACGCTTTCGTCTGAGTGAAGTCTCTGCCTTGGTTGCTTTCTGACACTGAAAATTTATCGTAAAAAGTGAAATTTCATGTCTTTAAACTTGAGTTTGACTTTCAACTTTAGCTTAAAAACATAAACAGAACAGAAAAATTAAATTCTTTGAAACAAATCGTGAGTAAAAATAAAAATCTGACAAGTTATTTAATTTCATCAAAATTTCACTTGCAGGCGGTAATTCAGGAATTCTGTGTAGCCAGCCTATAAGATTTACCGAGACTCGAAACACTCATCCTACCAGTACTTTTTTCCAGTCATTTAACTAATGCGATAGAGGTTCAATCTTGATCGATAGTTATTGACTATTCAGAAAAAAATAACTTGAGAATATGTTTCTTAGTTTTATCATTTTTGTGGTTGAAATAAACTGACCTTGGCTGTGGTTGGTTGTTAACGTGGTTGAGCGTCGAAGGCTGACGAATTTGTGCCAAAGGATGTAGAATCGTAGGATGAGGATAAGGTGGAAGTCTAGGATTCGTGTACGGATACACTGAAAGAGGCAGTTCAGCATGCGAAACTGGAGAATGAGACCTGGTACCATCGTCAGTTAAACCGGCACTTCGATGAAATCTCGAAAGTCTATTAACTACGTGAGGCGTTGAGTGAGTTCGAACGCCAACGGGACCACCGTAAGGAGCCACCGGAAAGACATGTGTAGTACCGCGAACTGTTGAAATCGCCGCCCAACGTGTGTCACATGAAAATGTCATATCCTAAAAGAAAGAGCATTAAAATAAATTTATCCGCCTGCCCTTCACTGAAAGATGCAGGTTACTCTAATCCACTCCCTGATTACAGACTATGTTTATTTCTAGATCTAGTTCCCAAAATATATATTTCCGCCAATCCGTGATTGCGGTTTCCGCGGGACATTAGTGGTTTTAGAATACCAATCACAGCTCGATCCACATTGTCCTGATACAGCCTAGAGGGACTATAGATCTTAGTATTTATAGAAAATACGTACTTGAACTTTCGCCGTAGTGTCGCCACGATGCAGCACATAGAGATGATGCACTGCAGCGAGAGAAGGACCGCCAGGGTGGGGTTGTATTCTAAAAACGTGAAAGTCGTGTCCTCTTTTGTCAGCGGTCATCAATAATGCCCCAGTCATATCGAATGTCATGGCGACGATGGCGTCATTGTGGGCAGTGAAATGAGCAACAATCGTCTCTAACGTCTCGTCCAAATCTTTCTCGTCTTTCGCTGCTTGAAGATCAAGTATTGTCACTACACCCGGTTGTGTCACATCATTTTCCACATTACTGAAGACCGTCGGCGAAACAGAATTACCCGTTAAGCTAGATGCAACCGTTTCTCCCAAACCTCGAAGTCCCTTGCCAAGAGATTTCGCTGCATAGAGAACCGTCGCCGTATAACTTTGAACACCTTCGCCTTCGCTACCGCCGCTACTTCGTCTCGCTGGTATTAATTTCTTCTCACTGAAATCAAACATTTTCTTGTGCATATACTTGTTTTGACTTGAGAAAATTAAGTTACAGTGTTAATTTTTTCCCATTTTAGTTCTATTTTTCTATTTAGACGTAGTCTGGACTCAAGTTGTCAACTCTGTATATTGATTCTAATTCAATTATTCGCTGCTATTTTGAGCACGTGTAGAACTCGCAACTAATGGTGCGGGTATTAGATTGCTAGCAGGCTTTGGACTCATTTCAGTGATAAAAAATAGTATCAATAGTAACATAAATTTGTATAAATAGTAACAAAACGAGTCAATGAGCCTCCAAAGTCGCATTTCCCGTGCGCGTGTTGGACAAAAAATATTGTATGGGGCGCGGGCGTAAACTGTTTTAGACTCGAATAATATTTTCACTTTTCAGCACTCGCTTATTAGCACTTCGGCTAATCGAAGGCTCGTACAGAAAACATAATCCTCGCCTAAAACCCTTAGTTTACACACATGCCACATAAAGTACTTTCGGAAGTTATAAGGCATAAAAACAATTGAACAAAACAGTATTTTAAACAAAGTCCACAAAATTATGTTGTTGATTTTCCATTCTATGGAGGTATTTTGAGTTTCTAAAAGATGTTTTTGTTTAAATTCTAAACTTAAATTATAGAAGTGCTATTTTGTTAACATTTGACGAATGTTTGATAAATTTTAAAGGATGTACTCAATGTACTATACGTATAGTCAATCTCCAAATTCATCAAACCTTTATAATAATTGATAAAATTGATGAAAATGGTTAATTGCTGAGAATTTCAAAGGAGAAATCTAAGCGTATTTCAGAAAAAAAATTATTAGGTTAAAATTTTTTACGAAAGTTATTTAGATTTTTGTGTTTTAGCTTCAAGTGAAGGTAAAAGCTGCAATTCTTATTAAATTCTAATAATCAAAAGCTCAAGAATAGATGAATTTGAAGTATTCAGAATCAATTCTTCTATTCTAACTGTTGGGACGATTTTCCAGTATATATTTCGGCGATGAAATGCAGAAATGTTATTTTAGGCAATAAGAAATAATTTTGGAAGGTAAAGTGAAAAAATAGTTGCATTAGCGGGCAATGTGAGAAAATAGCAGCAAAATAGTTGCATCGCTTAAAAAAAGTGGCAACAGTGGCGTGAGTCTGGGGCCTGTTAACTTCTACTTAAAATAATAATAAAAATAAATACATAAGAAAGAGGTAAAAATACCTCTAAACTTTCTTCATTCTTTTCATTCTCTTGTCCATCTTGACTTTTATATTTTTTAACTTCAAACAAAAATCATCAAAAAAATTTACCAACGTTTCGGTGTTCATCCAACACCATGGTGTCTACTCAAATCCTGGAAAAAAATTCCTGACAATTCCAGGTGAGTAGATACACTGAGCACTCTTATTAAGGCAATTAAATATGTGCTTGTGTAAATTTGGTCGCTTTTGGTTCTTGGAGTTTGAATTTTTACAATTTCTAAGAACATTGTTTGGTCGCTTTTGGTTCTTGGAGTTTGAATTTTTACAATTTCTAAGAACATTGTTGGTATTAGAGTTTAATTTTCGATGTTAAAGAAGAATTTGAATTTTGATTTAATCTAAATTTAGTTTATTCATGAAACTATCTTCATTATGCAATCAGGTACGTCGTGGTTTTTGGTGCCAAATGGCACATTAAGCTAACTGAAAAATTGTAGGTACATTTTAAAAATATATCTGTAGTCCATTCGCCGAGTAAGTATAGAATAACCTTGCGAGGTTAATTTCTAGTTATTCTTATTAGTCAATTCTTTTAGCCTTGCATTTTCGTTGGATAAGCTCTGTCTCCTTGAAGCCTTGTAATTCTAATTACTCTCTAATTTCAAAACTTAAATAAATTTGAACAGACCTGTATGCAAGCCACCTCGTGCCTAGAGCTACTGGATTAGGGTTTGGGCCAGGACTTGGATAGCAGGTGGTTACGGTGAGAACGTCCTCGAGCGTCCTGGCGTCGAAGACCGCGATCTTTTCCAAGAAAGTAACGACCACTGATCTGTTGTTGGCAAGGACATCGCAGACGGGATTTTTAAATTTTATACTTTTTGTCTGCTCGCCAGTCTTTAGGGAGATGAAGCTGACGTTGCAGAACTGTGGTCCCGGACCAGCGGAGTCGCATATCGCAACCAGGGGTCGTTTCGCCTTGAAGGGATCATTGCGTTCGTCGTGCAGCTTCGGATTCGGCAAAACTCTCAAGGTACGGACGACGCCCTGTCGCCAAGATAAAACCTCTGCCGCTTCCCCCGATGCCGACACCAACCATACCTTAAATAAATGAATATGACAGTGATTTAAAATAAAAATTCTTCATAAATTTCCGAAGTGGCACAAGATGATTTGCAGGTTCATTACCTGCACTCCTGTTGCATAACCAAGCACTAGCAGCAATGGTGGTGTGCTGAAGCCTTCATTATAGTCAGGATAGAATGAAGGGTCGTTCACGTCGGCGTACTCGAACCGGGCCCATGTTATAGACTCTTTGTTTTCCGAATTAGGTGCTCCGGTGTATGCCTAATAAAATATCAAAATAAAATATCAAAATATATTAAACTTACTATGAATCTTCCAAATTTGAAAGCGTTTTGACTTTTGAAATGTTACCCATGAACAGGGGCGGAGACTTCTAAAAAATATTGGGGGGACACAAATCTCGTAAGTTTTCCAAGTGAAATTTCACAGAGGGAGGGGGAGGTGTCCAGTAATAATTATTGATAAGTATTGTGAAAAAATGTGCAAGCATATTATAAATGTATATGAAAGTATTGGTTCTTGCTTCATTCTCGAGCGATTCAGTCATTAGTGACAATTTTTGTTCGAATAAGAACATTTATATCTGCTGAAGAGGACCCAATTCGTGGTCAAAAGCTCGAGCCAATTCGGGTTTAACCTAATGTATTTGCTCTTAGTGACTCCTAGTGACATTTAGTGCGGAAAATTCAAATTATAAGGACTCGGAAATTATGTTTTTAGTTGAGAAGTGTACAGATTACGGGACTTAG
>JAUMHM010000071.1:5735632-5747627 GCA_032362435.1 Melikaiella ostensackeni | reverse complement strand
ACATATTAGGGTGGGTCGAAAATAAAAAATTCTGGAATTTGAATTCGCTAAAACGCGAAAAAGTATCGTATTGGGATCCTAAAGAGGTATAATTAATTTGGAATCGAAAGAAATGCAGCTTGACCACCCGTGTTCAATAAAAATGTTTTAAAAATTTCTTATTTGCAGAGTTTTTGAATTTTCTTAAGTTTCAATTTTTTACATACCTGGAGGTCCAGGAAGTCTTTCCAATATTTTGCGGATTTTTATCAATCATTTTCTAAGAGATAATTCCTATTTAATTCACCCCTGTCTTCGGAAAAAATTCTTAACACCTTTGTAAATAGGAAAAGAATGTTTTCGGGTACTTGAAAACACTTGGAAAAAAATCGACAAGACTCAGGATTCGAAATTAGAATTACAGCAAATTTTAAAAATTTGAAATTTGGTTTTTAATACAATTAATTTCTTCATTTGTGGTTTTAAATTTTCTTCGAGCATGTTTGCAGTTTTTAAGCATAGCAATATACCAGAAAAAAGCAAAAATAACTCTTCTAAAAACCAAATACTAAAGTTTGAAAATCTGCTGTAATTCTAACGTCGACTTCTGGGTCTTGTCGATTTTCTGTCGAGTGTATTACTATGCTAAGAAAGCCCACACATGCTCAGAAAAAGGTTTAAGCCACAAGTTTTAAAGATAATTCATTAAATACCAAAATAACAATATAAAAAATTCGCTGTAACCAAGCTGCGAGTCTATCGATTCCAAATTAATGTAAATTTTTTAGGATCCCAATACACTATACTTTTTCGCGTTGTATCGATTTCGAATTACAGAATTTTGATTTTTGACTCACCTTAATACATATGTATGCGTAGTGGCAGTATAGAAATAATGGTAAACGTTTCGGTGAATATTTCCGCTGAAGAAAATGCTGGAAGAAAGTAAGCCGGAAAATTCGTCAGGTCCAGGAAAATGTTTCAATTTTTTTTTGCTGTCCACTATTGCGCCCAGGCACGTTGCGCCGCACATGGTTGAACTCTCGTACACGTTACACTGCATAGCCCCATGCTACTTACGCTCTCAAACATATCATTTGCATACTTTCTATCTGTAAGGTATCCAAATATTCGGAACAGCGACCTCACGCCGGTGGTAGAGCAACTAATTTTTCCTTGACTTTCCCTGACGTCTCGCACCCCTCATTTTGCTTCAAGCTACTCGCTGTAGTGTCGCCTTTACACCTACCTTCCCTCTACGCCTCTACAATCCAATTGGTGTCATTGTTTGGACCTCAGTGTTCAGACATCTTGGATTTCTCCCACCTAATCTGACTACCTAATAGTGGAAAATGATTTTGCTGACAGGAATTTTGAAACGTGAATATTAAAATTCTTCCAATTATTAACACGGAAGGATAAAAACAATTATAAAAATGAGGAATGATATAAACTAGTTAATAAATTAGGAAACTAATCGATTTTGTTATTTTGAATTACGGTAAAGGAAAATAGTTATTTATATAATCTACCTGAAATTACTTAATTTCGAATTATTTTGAATGTCCAAACTGAATTTTTTACATATGTACATATATGCCTTATATGCCTTATGGCCTTATATGCCTTCCATTCGGTTTGAAGTTAGGCTTCGCAAAGAAGATAAATTTCTATATAAATTGCATGAAACAATTGACTATTTACGTAGAGTCATCGCTTTTTCGAAGCCCAACTTCAAACCGGAGGGAAGGCATTTATGAATCTCAGTGTACCAATATTTTTTGGAAAGTTTAATTAGTCTGTGGAGTCATCGCTAGATGGCAGAGGATGGAAGATTAGGATTTTTTGGTTTTAATATCTTGATATACACCGAAGTAGATGAAAAGTCATTTTACAGGAGCTTATTTTTAATTTTTGAAATGCATAATTATGATAAATATTAAATTTAGAAAGATATGTACGAATTTTTGAATAATATCTTTATTTAAAAAAATATTGATTTCCGACATTTTGGAATCATCTAGAATCTGTTAGAATCTTTCATTATATTCTACAAAGTTCAAGATTATTCCAGAACTTTAGGGAACATTCGTCAGAATTTTTTTTCAATAAGATTGAAAACAAAGATTTGGAGAAGAAGAATGTGGTTGTTTGATACGCTAGTATTAAGATATGGATGCAGGTAGAAAACAAAATTCCGTGAAGATTTCCTGAAACTTGCAAGGCAAGTTTGGGAATATTGTATTGAAAGGTTACAGCAAAGTTCATTCGACTAAGAAAATATCCGCTTGTCTGGCAATATTGCACGGCGAGGTTCAGGAAAGTTTGGAGAATTTATATAACTTAATTCGATGCGCAGTAGCATTATATGGCACCTACGGCTGCGCAGTAGTTTTTTCGTCCCTTTTAAAATACCACGAGACATATGTACCAAAAAAACTGATTGTTTTCCATGTTTATGAAAAGAGGTTAATTTGTTTTTATATAAATATGGAAAACACTTTGTTTTTGGTACTTATGTTTAAGGATATACTTGGGGGATCTAAAAAACTACTGCGCAGCCGTAGGTGGCATGAAATACTACTGCGCATCGAATTAATTTCAAAACCAAATTTTTTCGTTCATGAATATGGGAAACAATAAGTTTTTGATACATATGTCCGGGGGTGTTCCAAGGGGCGAAAAAAAATCTACTGCGCAGCAATAAGTACCATAGAATACTACTGTGCGTCTACTACACGACCTCATGGAGCTCGAGTAGCGAAATCGATGGTCATTGATCCTTCGAAAATCCGTTATGGGTGTTTAATTTTTTTGAGGTTGGATTGCCAGAAAGGAAATTCGGGATTAGTGGAAAAACTACACTAAGTGTAAGAAAAGTGTAACCAATGGAAAATGCTATAAGTTTTCAAAATTTCCTGAACCTCCCCGTGAATATTGCCAAACAAGTGGACATTTTCTTAGTTGAACGAACTTTGCCCTAACCTCTCAATGCAATATTAATAAACTCGCATTGCACGTTTAATAAACTCGCATTGCAAGTTTCAGGAAATCTTCACGAAATTTTTTGTGCCATCTGGGGTGCAGAGATATGGGGTTGCAAGGAAAGGGAAGAGATTAAAAGGTTACAAGAACGGTATATGAGGTGGACACTAGGGGTAGACTGGAGGACACCTGGATATATGGCGAGAGAAGAAGCACAAAGGGTTAAATTAAGTACTAGAGCAGGAAAGAGGGCATGGAAATTTGAAGGGAAGCTAAGGGAGGGAAAGGGAGGGGAGTTAGCGAAAAAGTGTTTGAGGAAGGTAGAATAAGCAAGGTGAGGGAGGGCAATAGAAATAATGAAATGGGAAGAGGAAAGAAGAGAATTCCTTACAAATAAAGATATAGGAGATGGGACTGGAGTAAACTATGAAGAATTGGAGAAAAGAGACAGGGAAAGACAATTAATAGAAAGATGGGGGATGATTGAGGAATTAAAATATAATAAATGGTATAAAATGTTTAAAAAGGAAGGAGTACAAAAGGGGAGAGAAAAGATGGACAAGAATAACAAGATTCAGATTGGAAAACGAAGTCGGGGAAGGGGTTGTATTGAGAAAAGGAAGAGAACAGAAAGTGCAAAATATGTGAATGGGAAGAGGTAACATGGGAGCATGTATGGGAAGGATGTATATGAGAGGAATCGAAGCTAAAGGAAGCTGGCAAGAGATTGTGGCAAATTTTTATGGGAGGAAGGATTGGGCGAGGAGTAGATCCCTGCTGAAAATACCTACATAGGGCGCTATATAGGATTCCTTATTGGAATCTATATAGGATCCTATACACAGTGAAAAATAATGCTCAAAATTATACTGAATTTATACTGAATTTTGAGATCATAAAGATTTGATTCGGGGTCATGCCGTCATGTATCAATGCAAACCAATATGGCTGACGTTTTTGGAGTACTTCAGCTCATATGAGAGCATTTATGATTCTTCATTGTGCAGTGTACTTGAAAAATGAAGAAAAAAAAACGAAACTTAATATCAAAATATATCTCCTGTTAAGTGTAGTTGTCACTTGCGCAAGGTTAGACAAAATATTCAGGTTATGACATCTGCGCTAAAAACTGGCGGCTATTTTGTTTAGTCTGACAGATGACCCTGAAAGCAGATCAAAATGATCCGAATGGACAAATCATTATGTTCTCGAGAGTCTAGTGATCGCTGGAGCAAAATGCTTTGCAAGAAAAATGATCCTTTTTTTACTGAGTACAGGAATCTATACAATCCCCTGTAGGGAGATCCTATAGTAAGGGACATAGCAACATATATAGATTCCTGTGTATGTATACCTATGTAGGTACCTATATAACGACCTATTTAAAAAAAAATTTTTTTTTAGAAATGTAATAAAATGCTGCGCGGTAGTTTTTATTGAATTGTGGATTGCCCAAGTACATATATACACTGAAATAATAGGCCTATATTAATATATTATTAAATTAAAAAAATTTTATTAATTTTTTAATGAAGTAAATTATATTAGTAATCTATATATAGGATCCCATATAGATAATCATGTGCCTTCCAATAGGTTGTCCCTATATGGGAATGTATAGTTACCTATACAGGATCCTATATAGCGACCTATATAGGCATTTTCAGTAAGGATGAAGGAGTTGGTGGGGGCTAGAGGAGTGAATGAGAAAGAATGAAAGGGTGATTGTAAAATTGGCAAGTTTGAGGTAGAAGAGAAGTGAAAGAAAAGGGAGACGGAAGTAGATATAAGAATTTATGTAAATAATTGTAAATAGTAAGGATAAGATAATATGAATTATGTATATAGTGGTAAAATGTAAGAAACGGAAGTCATGTAAACCATAAGGGGACGCATTATAAATAAAGAAGTAAAGCGCCTTTAGTCTAAAAGTAAGCATTCATTGCATTTTGAAACGGAAATTTTTGGGACATAAAATTTAATACTTGAGATTTGCAAGAAAAAAAAATGTAAGAAATTTTGTTTATTACTGGTGTTCTCATCAATCTTTTAAAGTCACTATGATTTCACAGTTATGAATTTAAATAAAAATTCAAATTTATTGGATGGTACATTTAACCTTTAAGTGATTGAATAGATTTTTATTGAGACAATTTTATTCTGTAAATTTGAATCTATAAAAAAATCTATTTCCAAATAAATTTATTGCTTCCTTTTAGATTCGACTAAGATTTATATAGTACCAGTCGAAATTGTTTTTGTTCGCCTTTCTTTCTGACAGCATCAAAGTTAAGTAAAGAAATCTACGTTTGGTGTGTACGCTCAAATGTAGCAAGAGTGTGAAATATGACCTTAAGAGTATTGACGCAATGAAGGAAAAAAGTGAAGTTTATAATGTGCTGATAGCTCATCAGAATATCAGATAAACTAAGACATATAAATTTGCGCAGTGTTTTAAAAATTCGTCATTAGCGTTCACCATATTCTGTGAGAATCAGTTTTATTTAACGAAAGAAAATGATTGTTACCAAGCTCCTAAGCTTATTCGTGGTTTTTCTTTTTTCTCTTGGTACGTACTAGAAAGCACTATATTGTGAATAATATTATTTTCAAAAGTCATATGTAAGCCTCTTTTATATGTTTATTGTTTAAAGATTCAAGTTCAGCTATGGACAGAAGGGTTCGTCCAAAACTACCAGCGCGGCGACCAGATGATCCAGGCTATTTAAATATTCAACGAAATGAAAATCTGTTTCCACAATTTAATTATGATCCTCTTCTTGGCAATTCTCATCAAACGCAACATTCATATCCAAATATAATGATTCTAAATCGAGTCAATAATCTTCATCTTCATCAGCCTCGTCCTGATTTTCGTTCTCAGCTTCAGCGTCCTCAGCAACCCCCTACTCGACGTGATAATGGAAAAGAGAAAAATGATTTTGCTGTGTTGGAATCTAATCCACAATCCTTTGAACCCAGTAATCATCAGCAACAAACTGCTCCGCAAAATCTCAATAAGCTTCGAAATCATTCTCCTGGTAGGCCTCTTCCAGATAATGGAAAAGAGAAAAACTATTTTACAGTGTTGGAATCTAATCCACAATCCTTTGAACGCCATGATTTTGAAGATCAGAATATTCCAACTCATGATTTTTCTAATCATCATCCTATTAATCCGCCCAGTAATCATCAGCAACAAAATGCTCCACAAAATCCCAATAAGCTTCAAAATAATTCTTCTGGTAGGCCTCTTCCAGACCTTAATCGTCCTGTGCTAGACCTCAATGAACATCCTGACCCTGAAGAAAAATAGATTTATCCTTAGCTTTATCTGATCGATCGTGGATTCGTTCCTATGTGAAAAAACGTGTGTAAATCTTATGTAAATGATATTTTTAAATGGTATGTGACATCATAAATATAAAAAATTATTTACTGAAAATTTTTTCTTTTATTAACGAGTTAGTTCACAGTCCATCTCTTCTTTTACCAATTCTCCTTTTTTCCAATTTTTGAAAAGCCCTCTGAAATACCTATATTCGATAATTCTGACAATTTTTTTGAAAGTCTGGTATTTACCAAGATAATTAAGATAGTAAACTTTATATTCTTAATTCTGATGGAGGTTTCCAATTGGTTGAAAATCCACAAAAAAATATTAATAAGTTGAAAATTTAATGGCGACCGTCTTTCTGAACTTAACTAATTAACTTCATTTCAGATTTTTAAAAAAAATATGCGAAATACAAGTAGCTAAAAAAATAATTTGAAATAATTACTTCCTCTTATTGACTGAAGTGGGATTTATTTAGTACCATCCGACATCTTTTTATAGAACTCTGAATTAATTAATCAATCAATCAAACCGTTGAATTTTTTGTTAAAAAATATCAATGTTCAAAGAAAAACACTAACATAACCTTAAGTTGTTTAAAATCTAACAATTTTTGGATAAAAATTTCAATTTCTGACAAAAAACACCAATATAACCTTAAATTGTTTTAAAATTGTAAAATCTTATTCGAAATATATATCGATATTCCCAGTGAAAATAGCTAGCTTAAGCGACAATTGTCCAAAAAAAATTTATCTTCTTTGTAAACGCCAACATAACCTAAAATAGTTAAAAAGTTGTGAATCATCTTTGAAACATAATTCTTCAAATTAAAAATACCAATTTTTGACGAAAAACACTTGCATATAATCCAAAATTGTTAAAGGATTTCAAATCTTGTTCAAATTATCATGATTTTTGTTTGAAAATACTAATTGAGGGCCCGGATGTAATTAAGGAACATAAAATTTTCTCTTGCGCAAACGAAGTCCCCTGGAGGCTTTTAAAGAAATTTTCAAATTTTCATTTTTAAAGGATGTATCTGGATGTTAAATTTTATTGCGCATCTTTTTTTACTGATTAAAAAGTTGTAGCTTTTTTACTTTTCAAATTAAAGTGAAAAAACTGTCTTTTTTGGAAAAAATCAATTTTAATTCTTTCTTCTCTTCAACTCGTGCAGTAATGATTTTAGTTCATGAGAGTGTTTGACATTTCGAGTTTATTCATCGTAAGTAGAGATGAAAAAATTAAAAAATGAACAATTGTTATTATTATATCAATTTCATAATTAAACAATTTTAGATACTGATATTTTGAATTTGATAAATGGACTGTTTTTAGTTAAGAATAGTCAAAATTTGATCATAAACATTTCAAAAAATTCAGAGCGGGAAAACATTTTCGAAATTTTCTGAATTTTAAATTATTCAAACAAAAAAAATTTGAAGGTGTTCCGCATACAATTTGTAAAAAATTTTAACAGTGTTGAAAAATAAAAGGGTAGAATTCGAAGGTCTCATTTCAATCAAAGACTGTTTAATAGTCTTTATATGTATTATAATTATAAACTGTTTAAAATTAAAAATGTTACAATTTGAATTATTTATATAAGTCCTTTAAAATTACAATAAACGTTTTTGCAATAGTTTATTTTCTGTAAATATTCAGGATTTAAATAAATTAATAAAATTTAAAAGGACTCCACCCCACGAAATTGTGACAGGTTTCAAATGGGAAAAAATGTAAAATTTTGAAAGGTTGGAAAATTAAGAATAAATGTAAAATTGTGAAAGGTTTGACAATTGAAAAAATGAGTCGTAGAATTATTTTCGGACGATTGAAAAATTCCGAAAAATAAAATTCCCATAAACGAAAATTTTCGAAATTGAAAATTCCCGAATCTAAGCAAATAAAAAATCGTTTTAATAATAAAATCTTTAATCATAAATAACATATAATAAGTACGAAGTATCTACTTCTATTCCCACAAAATTTTCCGCAAGACTATATTAATCTTTGCCTCGATTTTTGCAATAGTCTATATTTTGAGGATGACATAATTTTGCCGAATTTTCAAAATCCCGAATGTGAAAAAATACTGAAATAGAAATTTTCCATAAAATAAAAATTTCCGAAATTTCATACTCCCAAAAAAAAGATAACTACCCAAAATGCTAATTCACGAAATTTTAAAACCTGAATTTTCAAATTCCCGAAAATAGTAAGACAAAATACTCCATGTAAAATAAAAGATTATTCTAACAGAAAAAAACTATTAAGTAAGGGATGTATAGGAGAAGGAATAGGTTCTAGATTAGTCTAGAAGTTTCGTATTGCTCATTTAAACGACAAACACGTTCTACAAAACTGCCCCGACACGGATTGCTGATCAATTTCTCTAGCAATCATCCCAAATGAAGAGCTTCACAAATCCATTGTACATCATGATTCATACATAAACACTCAAACTGACTGATAAACCTGCATAGACAGGTCCATACTCTTTATCCGAACGACAACCACTAAGCAAAGCTCTTCACGAGGGCCCATGAGTATCCAAAATCTTTCGTTTCAGGCATCACTCTTCTTCTTATAAACAATTGTCCTCCATATATTCCTATCCTTGCATACATCTTTTGCTTCTTACACACTTGCCTAACGCCCTGCTGAATATCAAACCAGTCGCTCAGTTGTCCATTTACTCTGACACTCCCTTTACTACCATTATATATTGCTTTTATTGCTTCTACTTTTTTCACTTCATACTCTTTCAGGACATCCCAGAGTTCAGTTCTATTCGCCTTATCGAAAGCTTTTTCCAGATCAACAAACGCCCAGAAAACTTTTTCTTCACTCTCAAACTTTTTCTATGATCTTTCTCATACTGAATATCTGATCTGCACATGAATTTCCCTGGCATAAATCCACTTTGGACTTGCCAGATATTTTCTTTTGTTATTCCCATGATCTTACTAATAAGTATATTGGTAAATATTTTGCCCACGGTACTTATTAGACTAATCGCTTTATTATTAGTACAGTCACCTTTATCATCATTTCCATTATAAAGTGGAACGATAGTCGCCTTCCTCCAATCATTTGGAACTTCACCGTTCACAGCACATAGTATTCATGAATTCGCTCAGCCACACAAACAAATATCCGCCACCACTCTTAATCATTTCAGCGGTAACACCATCAACACCAGCAGCCTTACCATTCTTTAATTTCTTAATTACGGATATAGTATCGCGTAAATCGATTCTTCTTTCGCCACCTACAATGGGATTGTCTAACGTATCCTCTTTTGTGTCACAGTTATTATGCTTCATAGCTTGACCTTCATACAATTTCTTGAAAAAATCACTCATACAGTCTTTCACTTTGTCCGTACCCCCAAACCATGTCACCATCAGCATTCTTAATTTCGACTAACTTAGTGGTATTACATTCTCTTCTAATCTTCTTAACCCATTTACAAAAAAATGTCTTATTTCCTTCAAAACCATTTAACATTTTTTTATCTTCTTCCGCTTCGATTTTATCCTAGCTGTCTTTGATTAATATTTTTGCTTTTATTCTGTTTTTATCCCTATAATCATTTTCTATTCTATTCCTCTCCTCATTGCTAAGACCTATAATAATCAGCCTTGTTCATCTCCAGTCTTTCTTCTCATAACCACAGCAAAGCACACTTCAGATGCCAGAAGTTACGTGAAAGACCTCCAATGATTGTGTGGACCTATTCAATTGTCTTTAAATTAAGGCAGGATTCGAAAATATGGTTTTTTTTACTCTAAAAATTATCAAATGTTGTTAACAAATATGTTGAAATCGTCTAATAAGTGCTGCATGGGCTAATTATGGCTGGCGGCCAAGAGCCATGCTCAAGCCATCGAGCGATAAATGTTTTTCCAAGTCTTAAGCCATGTTTCAACAAATTTTCTTTCATGCTTGACCCATTCTAGAGAAATCCAATGTCTTTTCATGAGGGATTATCCATGCACACTCCAAATTTTTTTGCCAAGCTCCGTCTTTCAGTCTTCCCTAAGATAATCTAAATATTTATTCACCTTTTCACAATATACTACTTGAACTTCCGGTTTCTGCAAATTCTGTATTTTAACTCGCGCCTGCTTCGACTTATGATTTATTCCTCTTCTCCATTCTTTACCTAGATTCATATTTGAAACTATGAGGTAGTGAGCTAACATGAATAAGTTGGTTTAAATCAAAGATCAACACAATCGATTTACTTTATTGTTAATTGTTAAAATAATTTTTCATTGTTTAAATGTAACTTTTGACTGGCATAATGCAAAAAGTGTAGTTTTTTTTTGCAAATTCTTCAAGAAATTTCATTAGCTTTTGACTCTGGGATTGTTTTCGATATAAAATGGTGCATGAGATGTTTGTCAGGTGCGTGCTGTTGTGTTTTATCGAATTTCGTCGTGTTTCGGTGAAAGAACACGTTAAAATGATTATTTTGTAAGGTGAAATAGATAAAGTGTGTAAATTATTCTTGGTTTACCATTTTAAATCAGTAACTAGTAAATCCGTTATGATAGAGAAGGTGACATACCCTATTTAGAAGTTTCACAATATTGCCTTCTTATTGTTTGAAAACATCTGAAAATGTTATACATTCGCGTTCTTCTATTAAGCTTTTCTATTTGTGACGTTTCATGTATCTCGAGTCATTTCTATAGACTCCTTTTAATTAATACATATACCCCTGAATAAATTCATATATTTTCACAAAGCACTTACCGAATTAGTCTTTGTCTACTTTTGATATGATTTAGAGGAACAATTTTCTTGGTTTAAAATAATGACGTTACGGGTGTTTGTTAGTCCGACTTGGAATTTTTTTCTGATAGGTACGGCACTGTCTCCATACATATATTTGCTCTCACGTTTTTAGAATAAATTCGAAAAAACTAACCAAATATCCGGGGTCTTGCGTGATCCTGGGGTCGATAAAATTTTAGGAGACCTACCGTTTGGTTTAGGAAATGAATATTTTGATAAAAATATTCATTTTCTTACATTCATTTTTATATTTTGAGTAAAGGAAAGACGGGTAGTCCCAAAGTCTATTTTTGAATTTTCAACTTTTTGAGTGTTCTTTTTTAGTACACAAAAAATTTTCATGCGAGAATAGATTTAATTTCGATCTTTAAGAAATAAAAATATTCATTTTCCGAAGCGGAGAAATGTACCGATAACAGACGCCGACACCCGAGCGGCCAGATCTGCTTGCAAATTAATTTTTTTACGCACAACTCTGACATCGGAGAACCATTCTCAGAGGTCTTCTAATTTTTCAAAACTCACCGTCGACAAGTCGAAAATAAATATTTTCACTCAAAATATCCATTTTCTCAGCCCAAGGGTAGGTCTTCTAAAATTTTATCAACCCCAGGATCACGCAAGACCCCGGATATTTGGTTAGTTTTATTTCTTTGATTCTAAAAAACGTGAAAGCAAATATATATATATATATATGGAGACAGTGCCGTATCTATCAGAAAAAAATTCCAAGTCAGATTAACCAACACCCTTAACCTCATTATTTTAAACCAAGAAAATTATTTCTCTAAATCATATAAAAGGTATAGAATGACTGATTCGGTAAGTGCTTTGTGAAAATATGTGACCTGTCGCGAAGAAAGGGACCTTAGTCGGAAAGGC
>JAUMHM010000071.1:5691749-5703360 GCA_032362435.1 Melikaiella ostensackeni | reverse complement strand
TGCAAAATTCCGACTCAAATGAAGTACATAAACGTAAGTTATTGTCTTCTGATGCATTTTCTAAACTTTCAGTCCAATACCTTGTTTTGAAAAAAAGTTCTATGGTTCAAAAAAACTTTGGTATACCGAAACAAAGAGGTCGGTAATGTAGGAATTTGACTGTGTCACATGCCCTTAATGTCCGATTTTAATAGAAAATTAATACACCATTTTTTTCAAAATGTTAATGAAATTAAAAACTAATCATTTCATTTTTTTAACGTTTTGTTAATAAAACAAAACAAATTTTCTTTTAATGTTAAAAAAGAGAGGAATTGAAGCCCAGGCAGTCGCGTAGCAAGCAGGCGCACAGTGGGAGAAAATCTCATTCTGTGGCCAAAATTACGATTTTGACTTTTTTATTTTGTTTATCAAATGCACACATCATCTATATAAAAGTTAGAAGTATTCGAAACACATTAAACGTGTCGGGATCTAAAAAATTTCAAAGAGGTTTCTGGCATCATAAAATTAGTGTTTTTTTATTCAATTCTTGTGTTGGATATTTCATTTCATGCAACTAATAATAGCTTAAAATTGATTCAAAATTATAACTTCTCATCAGACTTTCATGTTCAATTGTCTAAAAAACAAACAATGCATTAATTCAATTTCATGTTCACCATTTTTTCATGTGAGGAAGTGGTTCATTTTTACGGTTATTTAACAAAAATTGATCAAATTTCAATCCACTTCTCAATATTCTGGACGGAATGGAACTATTACACTTTTCTATCCTAAGGCATTAGTTAAAAAACATATTTTTTACACAAAATACAACTAACATCAGTTATTTTGAGAATTCCACGTTTACTGAAGAATCTATTGAGATTCAACTTATTATTGTGTTTGATGCCCCCTGGGGCCCTAAAAATACCCGCCCCTGACTTTTTATGATCAAATTAAAATCTTCAATATCCCTGATGTATACCCCCCAATTTTTATCGAACTTCATTAGATTGTCTGGTTTTTATAGATTTTTGGCCACAAAATGAGATTTTCTCCCAGTATCGGGCGCGCTGTCACTGGGCTAAAGACTATCACAGTCATGGTTGCCGCGCCGACCATTACAAAAACACGAGTATAAGAGTATAAAGCTTAGACAATACCTTCAAATTAAATATTTAATTTAATCGGGCACTGGACTACGGGCTACTCATGAATGATGAAGGATCTTATTCTAAACGCTTTTTAAATTTTGACAGAAGCCGAAAAGGAAACATCTAGATAAATATAGGCATCGACGAATTCTAGCGTGTGGGTGTTATTCCATTTGAGAAGCTTTTTTTTCAATTTCCCAGATCTACGAAAAGGAACTATTTTTATTTTTTTTGTGTTAAGTTGGAAACCGTTAATGTCATAGTATTCTTTAAGTATTTTCATTTTAACAGTAGCATCATGCCACGACGTAACAAAAATTATAATGTCGTCTTGAAACAAGAGCGTAATCGAAAGTCGAGCAGGGAACAGTACCACTTCCTTTACCCCCTTTTTCATAAATAATTAAACGATATCAGCTATATACATAACGAAAAAGGTGGACTGAGAGTATCACCCTGCAGGACCCCCTGCTTCAATTCGAATTTCTTTGAGTAAGAGCTACCACATTTGACACTCAAGTTGGCATTCCCATACAAAGAACGCAGAATTCTAATAAACTTCCTACTAACGCCAAAGGCATGAAGTTTGTTCCAAAGCTTCTCGTGAAAGACTGAGTCGAATGCTCGTTTTGAATCCACGAAAATAACAAATGGGGGATCTTTTTACCAGATCTAAGATCAACATCCAGCACCGAGTGAAAAAAGAACAGGTGGTCTCTACAGCCTCTGCCTTCTCTAAAGCCAGCTTGTTCCTCTGGGAGTGTGCTACATGCGTTATCCCACATCCACAATCTGGATGACAGCAACATTGTAAATATCTTTGTTATTGAATTAATAAGAGTAATACCTCTGTAGTCAAGGGGGACGTTTCTGATCACCCGCTGCATGTAACATGAACATTTCGACCTTAGACCATTGGCCAGGAGTTCTCTCAGTATTTGAAACTTTATTAAAAAGATTAAGCAAGTAATGATTCCATTCCGGTGTCAACCTTTTAAAGAAATCGCTGTTCAAACCATCAGGACCAATTGCAATGCCCAAAGTGAAAAGTCGGTATCAAACACAGGGTCCAGCACTGAAATATAATTACAGTCTGATACAAATCTGGGTGGAAAGAATTCTCGATGAAAATCAAACCACTTACTAGTATGTATTACATTTATATATTCCGCTTTAGTGTCAAAAGTTCTCGCTGTTTGTAAGAATTTCCTGCTCTTTCTAATATTTGATAGTTTTAAGAGTTTTAGTCTGCGATTTTCTTTCTTTGTTTCTTCAATTTTTAGTCTATATGAATTACATGCTTGTATAAAGTGGTTTAACGAACTTTCAGGAAGACTGTACGAATATTTTTTATATGCACTAGAGGCGAGCCTCTCAATATTAGCGCACTGTGAGTTGAACCAAGGATTTTCATGCTCACTTGATTCAAGAGTTTGAGCAGGGTTACTATGGATCAGCATACCTGCCTCCTGCGCGGCTATTTTTATTGCTACTATTAAATCATAGTGTAATTATCCCGTATTATCATTAATCATGTAAATATGGGGGCACTGTGATACAACACGAAAAAAGGTCTCCCCACCTTCTTCTTTTCATTTTATGAAATCAATTTTTTTCTTAGAAGTAGATTCCTCAAGACAAGTTCGGATTAGTTTGCTTCAGTCAATTGTTATAAGAACGTGGTAAGACTAGTTTGGTAGGTTCAGAACCCTGAAATCGTCTACTAAATTCGAACAACTGATGCTGATCCAACAGAGGTCAATTGTACTGCGTGCAGTATCCGCTAAATTCGTAATATGACCAAGATTGTCAGAGACAGAACGACCATTGCAAAGAATAAAGTTAAAAGACTTGAGACCCCGCTTATTGAATTTAAGATTTAGGGAGACTCTCCCTGGCACGAAATTTGTTTTTAATAAAATTTCCTGATTCACGCAATTCAGAGAGCCAACGCGAGCATTAAAATCGCTGTACTATTGTACAGCATTAAAATTAGATGAAGAATCATTGTCAAGGGAGTATTAAACATTTTGTAGTGAGTCAACACAAAATTCAGTATCCGCAGCTGGTCAAAAATAAAAATGTCCTATGTAAAGTGTATAGTTATCTTCAAAAACGAGCTTAGTAAATAGCCTTAAGTTTCTGAGTTCTGATTGGCTGTGTGAGTAGGTTAAACTATTTTTAAATTAATGTAACCAGACCCCCACTACCTTGACCCTTGCTTTTATACTTTCTAGCAGGACTACAAAAAACACTGTACTCATTCAGAAATCTAGGTAATTTCACGCACTTATTAGACAACCAGGTTTCACCTAGGCAGATCACATAAAAGTTCGTTAAACATTTCTTTTGGCTTTCATCTAAATTGAACGGGTTGCTAAAGCCACTCAGATTCCAGTGGCATGGTCTGAAAGGCTCATTAACAGAATTCACAACACTTGGATTAGTGATAAGTCACTCAGAGGAATAGTTGGAAACTTGGCTGGAAGATGTGGTAGCAGCTCGCTTAGTAACAAAAATTTCCAAGTTGCCATTCTCTGATGAGGCTTCCTTCCTTTATCTGAACAAATACTGGTTCTTTGATCCATCCAGAGTTGCCATTAGGGACCCAGTTCTCTTCGTTTTGGATGAATCAGACCTCGGATTGTTTGGCACAACAGCTGTGTTATTGTTTTTTCACTTCAGCTACCCGTTATTCCCCAGCTGTGAATCAGCACTGTTAACAGGTGTAACGATTGAGTTATTATTTACCAGTTGGAGCGACCCATCCTTGCTCGGATTCGTCATCGAAGAATTGGTGCGATTGACTATTTTTCCCTGACTTATATTGTTCAAGTCTCTAGAGTATAGCTGACATTATTGATAGGCAGACCTGAGCCGGTAATGTCAGGTCCAATTTTGATCGGATTAAATTTTCCACCTTGTCCAACAAGAGTAAGGGGATTTCCGTTGGATCATCAAGCATGCCAAAAAACAGTAAATTGTTTTTCCTACTGCGCTTGTCTAGTACCTGGGCTTGCTTGGCCAGTCGTACCTTGAGGTCGGCGTTCTCCACTCCCATTACACTAATCCTTGCTTCAAAATTCTGAATTTTTGTAGGTAACCCAATTACAATGTTTATTTCCGCGACGCTGATTTTCAACGATAGTTTTTCTTCGAGAGAAATTAACAGAGCTGCAATTTGTGATACATAAGCCATTTTTAAAAACTGAAAGCAAAGTAAGGTACGGTACAATAAGTGAGGTACACTCCGATCAATTGTTTATTCAAGAGCATTTTGTGACCGAGCTAAGAGAGAATACGAACACGACCGTCTCGCTCAGCAGCTCAAGCGGAAGTCCTTATTTCAGTGCAGTGTCTGCAATTCATTTTAAATTGTGAGATTTAAGATCAATTTCCAATACGTCTGAATTCGTCGGCACGAATGCGGTGAAGTTCCTGTCATACGAACCTCAAAATAACTTAACGACACCAAATTAACAAATTTTTAACTCGACAAATTATTGAGTTTGAATGTAAGTTATTGCGGAAAATAGTGTCGGTAAGGTATTTTAGAATTAGTATGGCAGGGATTCAAGGGCTGTCCAGTGGGCACACAAACTTGAGGACCCCTTTACGTCATTTTCACAACAGGAGCCTCAGTCGATAGTAGTGAGTCACTACTATGGGCAGGCTGACCACGCCCTTCCCCATCACCCACTATCAGCTAGACCGCTTCTGCCTTCGTAAGACGAGACCCCGCTTAACATATCTCAGCTAGACCTAATATAGCTTAAGTGTGAGCCTCGAAATTCATTTCTATTAGCAGATTGTGAAATAAGTTATACTTTAATGATATTTTACAGAAATTGATTACCTCGTGAGTTTTACTTAGTGACTAGTAACGGAAAAGGTGTTTAAATAAAAACACTGCATTATGCATTTCAATGTTGGTTACATTTAATGATGATTAATATAGTCACATAGTGTTTATTTTTTATCAGAAAATTATACTCTTTGTGAAATGTCCCGAGATAAAACTATCTCTGACATCTTCCATCTTAAAATTATACTAATTATCTAATAAAGCGATAGGACGATAAAATAAAATGCACTGATATTGGGAACTGAAATTTTGGGTGCGCTAGTGTCACGAAATCGCAAAACCAGGTACAATCTTTAGGATTTATTTTAATTTGTTCTTCAAAAATATTTTACTACTATTTTTTGTAGTTTCACACAATTATTAAATGAAAAAACTTAATATTTTTCGGAAAATAAGTGTTACATACGGAGTTTTCATCGTATACAGCGAACTAACATGTTTTCTGTTAGATGTCTTTTTTTAAATAAAAAAAAAATTATTCTATGATGTCATGTAAGTTTCAAAACATTTTAAGATTAAATGAACTTTAATTAATGCATAGAGCGATAAATTTGATCTCAAATATGCAAAAAATATGAATTATGGACGATCAGAAATGAAATACGGATTCTAATCTAACTTTTAGGTTATACTTTTAAGACAGTACTCGTAAATATTTCGTGTATAAATTGATAAAAATCTATTTTTAGTTGATATTTGCGCCAAAATAAATTAATTTAGGCTTGTAATGTGGTTAAACTTACATGACATAATAAAATAATGAGTTTTTTTTGACAAAAACAGTTTTAACAGGAAACGTGTTTTTTCGCTGTATACGATAAAAATTCCATATTTAACACTTACTTTCCAATAAATCGTCATTTTTTTATTCACTTACTTCTTTAAACTACGAAAAACAATAGTAAAATTGTTTTTAGCAAAAAATAAAATACTAAGTGAAAATAATTTTTTAAAAATTAAGATACACAGCAAAGGAGTATCAGTTTTTTTGTGTATGGTCGTACCAGTTTCATGGTAAAGTTTCAAGAAGGGTTTAGTGGATAGTGAACACTAGCAATTAATAGTAGAAATTAAAAGATACAGAGAGATAGAGGGAGAGAGAGGCTTAAGAGTTCGAGTTTCGTCAGCATCTTTTCCCCAAAATATCTGAAATTTTTTGGACATGAAAATCAATCTTGTTAGTGTGCTCTCTCGTGCAGCATCAGACTGCCAATTGTGTTCTTTTCACCAGTGCAATACAAAGTGTCAAAAGAAAAGTGTTTTTAAAACTTTTATGTTTGTGCAATTGTGAAGTGAGATCAAGTGTTTTCAACTCAATTAAAGTTATAAATCAAAAATTAACATCAGTTAATTCCGCCTAAAATGACTCTCGAAAAGCAAATGGACGATATTATTAGTGCTCAACAACAGGAGGATGACCAAGCAGTACTTTTAGCTGGGATACAAGGTTATTTAGCCAAATGTGACTATTTGGGACGTCTGGCTGGACTTGCTCAAGAAGCCTCAGAAAAGGCGATGATATGTCTCTACTTATGGCGTTGAACACATGTCTTAAGCTGCAGAGATATACCAATTCAACAATTAATGAGATACAGATGCTTGTAGGTACGTAAAGTATGACGCATATTTTTGGTGGTTTTAATCAGAATATGTTTGCAAGCACAGAAATATATGTTGACTTTTCGCTCTTCTAAAGCAGATCAGATCCAGACTACGAAAACGAGGGCTGAAATGGTCATTTTAATTCTATCTTCTTTTGTTTGATGCGGAAAAATTCTACTTTACCCATATGACCATTACCGACAACAAAAATTGACTTCTGTTGTTTCTATAAGGCTCCAGCTGGATAAAGATGAAGCAATAGTGGCAGAAACCTCAAGAAAAAGGCAAAATGAGGTTCCAATTTCGCGGGATCGTCGCCACGAATTATTAAATTATTAAAATAGAAAAATTGAGAGAAGAAGAGAAGAAAGAAGCACTTGCTGTACAAAATCAGGACATTTATAAACAGCATGAAAAGCAGATGTGCTTGAAGAGGCAGAAGGAGAAACTGGAGGCCTGGAGAGAAAAAAAAAACGTAATAAGCTTAAAATGACTAGAATTTTACTAAAATCGGGATTTGTAAAGTGACTCTCCCTTTACACCCTTTTACCATCCCTCTCTTTTCAAAAACATATTTTTCTTCATACGTGGCGACCTAGCCCACTACATACACCACTCCGACACTACTTTAAATTCCACTCCTTTACCCCACACAAATTTGCTTTCCCCCACATGACCCTGCTTTTTGTCGAACACTGTTAAGTCTTTGGCAAAGTGTAAACTTGAAACTTCATTCTTTTTTACTTCTCTCTCTTTCTCTCTTTCACTTACCTTATCGTCTCTACTTGCATCTCTAACACATGGTGCCCCAGCACTCATTTACCCTACACTGATACTGCCCCCTTGCTCTGCTGTACTTCTGTACTTGCACCCCTTTTTTCACCTCCGTCTTCTTATTCTTATCCTTGTGCTCCCCGTCGTTTCTCTTGGTCCCGGTCTTCTAGGTTTCCGTCCCGATCGCCACCATTTCTACCGCTGTCTCACTCCACTGCCAGATTGTCTCCCCCACCTTTGCTTTCATGTATCTTAAGAATACTTCCTCCTCAGCCACTTCCATAATCATCCTCTCTTTTCTCAGACATTCTTGGATTTCTTCTTCTCTTTCAGTTAGATCCTCTTTTATCAAGAGCCTCGAGCCCCTCAACATTCACTTGCAGCTCAGTAGCTCTCTTTTGTTGCCCCAGTTCTTCATCTGGAGCTCCATCCTTCCATATATTTTCCACGCATTCTCTATCTTCGTACACGCGACCAAGATTCCCACCAAGCTCGTCACCTCATTGTCCTCCTCTTTTACTCCCAGCACTCCAAGATTAATTCTCCTTCACGCTCTCTCTTCCCTCTCTTCCTCCCATTCTTCTGCTGATCGCTTCCTAAACTGGACCTTCCGCGTACTGTCCTCTTCTCCTGTCTGACAGATTACCTATCTTTTTTTTCTTCCCTCCTTTCCACTCAGTACCACACCAATTTTCGAGTTAAGCGGCTCGACATTTCTATCCAAAATAACCAAGGCTTCCTCAAATTTCGTCCTGTCCTCTTTTCTTTCCGCCCTCACTTAAGCTCTCCACAAACCACTCCTTCATCGGTTCGTTTAGGAATTGCTCCTGGTGCCTTTTCAGATCTTCTATCATCTTTATCGCTCCACCGTATCCTCCTTCTGTTTGTTTTCACTATCGCCCATTTTCTTACACTCGCGCTAGTACTCCACCCGTCTCAATTCTTTCGTGCGCTTTCACTCTTTCTCTCAGCCCAGTGATCCTTGCACTCGTTTGCCTCCTGTTTTTCTACCACTGCCTCACCTTTTTCTCACCTTTACTTCCACTGAACCCTTCCCCTTCGTAATACTCCTTCTCTGACATTACTCTCACTTGTCCACACAAAAATCGTTTAAACTCGCTCTTACACCTCGTACACGCCTTTCTTATATCTACGCCGAACCGGAAGTCAAGAATAAAAGTAAATAAATTTTCCAGCAACTACAACTCAGAAGGCTTTTACACACAGTTCAGAATAAGTGAAAAGAAACAGATTCACTTTAAATGTTCACCTTTTAGCCAAAAATGTATCAATTCTTGTCGAAGGGCACGCTTTTCGAGGTAATATTTCGCAAAATATTAAAGATAGGATATTCAACATGAAGGAGGATCCTTTTTCACAAAAAAATTTCTAGAATAACTTCCTAAAAATTCCCGTCTAGTCCGAAATGACACATGTTACCTTCCACGTGAGAAAATGTGCTAATAAGAATAAAAGTTGTAAATTGAATTATCATCGAGGTAAGTAACGACTGATCATCAGAGGAGATTATCACATATCGTAAACAGAACTCTACTGTATCGACCCACATTAACCCATGGTATTCAGATATTCACGTCATTTCGGACTAGATAGAATTTTTTACAAAGATATTCTAAAAATTTTCTGTGAAAAAAAGCAATATGCTTATAATAACCGATCATCAGAGGAGATTACCACTCACTGTCAAACAGAACTCTACTGTATCAATCCACATTACCTCATGAAATTCAGATATTTGCGTTATTTCGGACTAGATAGAAATTTTCACAAAGATATTCTGAGTTTTTTGCGTAAAAAAAGATCCTCTTTCGACCTGGGTTCGATTCCCAGCGGAGCGAAAAGGGATCTTTTTTCACAGAAAAATTTTAGAATATCTTTGCAAAGATTTCCATCTAGTCCGAAATGACGTTGATATCTGAATTTCATAGGTTAATGTGTATTGATACAGTACAGTTCTATTTCACGGTGAGTGATAATGTCCTCTGATGATCTGTCGTTACCTTACCTTGATGATAATTCAGTTCACGAAATAATGTAATTATCTATAACCAATCATTCGAGGGGACAAGCACTCACCTTAAAATAGAATTCTACAGTATCGATCCACATTAACCCATGAAACTCAAGTATTTACTTAATTTCGGTCTAGATGGACATTTTTACAAAGATATTCTGAAATTTTTTTGTGAAAAAGATCTTGTTTTGACCTGAATTCAATTCCCAGCGCAGCAAAAGAGGATCTTTTATCAGTGAAAAAACAAATAAAATTTTTTTGGAATATCTCTATTGAAATTTACATCTAGTCCGAAATGACGTTAATATCTGAATTACATGGGTTCATGCGGATCGATACAGTGGAGTTCTGTTTCACGGTAAATGATAATCTTCTCTGATGATCGGTCGTTACCTACCTTGATGATAATTCAATTCACAACTTTTTCTCTTATAAGCACATTTTTTCGCGTGGAATGCAAAAGGTGTTACATCCTCATATTTTTAAGAATTCGTCGTAACGTTAAGAGATAAGTAGATGAGACTATCGACAAGAGGTCAGCCACAATCGTATAACCGCATACGATCGGTGATTAATCTGCTACGGTCGATAAGGTAGTGAGGGAAAGCCAATTACAGATGCATTACCATAAGTAAACAAACCCAGTTATACATTGATAATACAAATAAACTTGGGTAATTAGATTGCCACAAGACAATGCATGAAATCAACCCTGCCGTGCAAAACAGGAAAATCCGTAACTTACATTTGGGATTTGGCACCTGAATCACAATTCTTTTTCGCTGAAACACTCGTATATATTAGAAACAATTCCGAATCAGGTGCCAAATCCCAAATGTAAGTTACGGGTTTTCTTGCTTTGCACGGCAGCACCTGTTGGGAGGAATTCGATATTGACTATGAAAAATTATAATAAAAGTATAGTGAATCGTTTAAATAATAAGTAATAAGTACTAATGTGAGCAGACAGTTGCGAACATGGAGCAACGTATCCGTATTTTTGAAACAGAGTTAAGAATCGGCGCCCGAAAGAGCAAGAGAAGAGCGATCCGAATCCGAATATGAAAACAAAGATGTAACGTTCGAGAATCTTTCATTCGTACGTGATTTTCGAGAATCTTTCGCCCGTACGTTCCTTTTGAGATTTTTTCGCTTATACATGCTTTTCGAGAATCTTTCGCTCATACATGCTCTTAAGTGATTTTTTTTCATTCATATGTAAGCCCCCGACTTCTCCCTGGTAGTTGTCGTTACGTTTCAAGCGGTACCACGTTAACGTCGTTTCTTAAACCACGAAGTCTCGGATTAAAACCGCGAGTCATTATTATCATCGACAAGTAATTGTCAAGAAATTTACTAATTGAACAAAGTCCCTTCGGCTGTGGCTACGAACTGTCGCCGTATAAGTCTTTCCGAGCAAAGACCGTAGTGTTATACGGTCGTGAAAGAACTTATGACTGGACTGGATTTCAGTCAACGATCGTGTATCGCTCGACTGGTGAACGGAATAAGTATCGATCTGTGATCGTGCATCTTCCACTCTAGCCAACTTAACTGTACGTGAGGATCTTGTCGTCGTCTTCCGATTATAGAAACGCAAGTGACAACCCTTGATTCCGCTTTTGCCCTTTCCAGACGGAAAAGTAATGTAAGTTATTATATTTTATATCACTCTACTTTCTTCTTCATTTTATGTTCTAGTGAACATCTACAACTTGCACACATGCTCTTCTCTGAGTTTTACATACAACATCATCTCCATACGATTGAGAAGTGACAACGATACCACAATAAATAATTTGTCATCCCTCCAACCTGATGTTGGAGGGATGACAAATTATCCTTCCCTCCAACCCTCATCCCTACCAACCTGATGTAATCAGCAAAGTAACCTCCCATAATTATCCCATTCCCAAACTACTCTCGCCTTTGACTGGGATGTGACACAGACACAAGTTATTTTTGAAAAAATAAATGTCTAATAAAATTCAATGAGAAGGGTGATTTTTAGGACACAATAACTTTAGACCTATCAGAGCTAGAACATTGTTTTTTTTATATCTCTAGCAAATTTAGTCTGCTTCAACAAATATGAGTTTAACTTTCATTTAAAACAAGCAGAAAATGAGATATGATGAAAGGAGGTGTTTCGGGTTTCAATCGTGTGCAAAACTACGAATCTTGCCGACGTTTCGT
>JAUMHM010000071.1:5679805-5691649 GCA_032362435.1 Melikaiella ostensackeni | reverse complement strand
TGCGGATAATGCGTTGTGCCGGCGCACAAGGCATGTCTCCACTCTCGGTGCCACTCTCGGTGCCGAGCTTGACAAGTCGCCGTCCCCATACGCTCGATCGGTCGAGTTATCAACCCCTGGACCAGCAATAATGGATTATTGTATAAAGCTTTATCCGTAATGTTACCTCTTTTCTGAAATTCAGGACAATATAAGAAAAACCAACTCTATACATAAAGTGGACAAGAAAAGTGTTCCTGCTAATAAATCCAATGAGAAAACAGCATGAAATATGTCGTCATTAAAATTTTTTTGAGGATTCAATTGCAGACTTCCTTCTTAAAATTGAAAGACACTGACAAAATATTTCAGACTTTCTCTCTTATCAAAGAGCGATAGGCGACACAAAAAATTTTAAAGTTAGCTTCTAGTTTCATTTATAATTTTTACTTGAGCAATTGCGTTTGATTCAACAGACGATTGGAGACATCTCGGGGTACGTGGGAGGTCCTCCAGCAGCTGACAGTGGCGAAAAAGAGCACGTTCTCGTGTGCTTAAAGATTCAGATTGATGGACGTCGGGGTATCATGTTGCTGGATCCCGGTTATCACATTGCCCGGGTGATCACGGTAATGTCAGATAAGCTGTACCCACACACTGGTTGGTTCACTCAGTCGGATGAGTCTGAAGTTAAGAAGGAGTACAACTACGTGTTATGCGCCGAAGACCCTTACTATGTCGAGTGGCACGAAAAGCAAACTAGTCCTAGTGCCTTGGAGCGATCCCAGGTCGCTCTAATTTACGTCGAAAGACCATATCTTACTGCCATTGATGTCACGGAACGAAGAAACATAGTCTACAATTTTAGGAGTTTGTTAGCCAGGGACAGTAAGGGTCACGTTGTTGCTGGATTTTACTTCAAAGTCACTATGAACCCGTCTGATAAACAGGATTTTACCATTTTTTACCAGGCAATTGAAGGAAAGAAGAAAGCAAAGCTGCCATTTAGCAAGTTCTCCAACCGTATCATGGTGTGTTAACTCATTTTGTCGATATCGACTCCACAGTTTAATTGAACCATATTTTTTGTACATTTTCCCTTGATTATTTTGTTGAATATTTTTTAATATTCTTTGCAGACTGATTCAGATGAAGCAGAGATTGTGAGAGAGTGTGCTCGTCAATTGGGAATGAGTCAAAAGGATTTAGAAGATCTCCTGGCCGCCCTTGCCACAGTAATGAGGGATGCAGCGTTCGTAGCACAGCTTTTGGCGATTAATTCGAGAATCAACACTTTGGCAGAAGACAATTAACAGATGTCGACTTAACCCGCGTGGTGTAACAGAGAGTTATTTCACTCAATCAGCGTATGCTTATTGTTAGTTGTCATTTTGCTACTTAGTTTATTTTATATATCAATATTGGGCTCATTATTTCTTCTGGTATTACGGACTTGGGTTGGAGTTCCCCTTTTAAAAAAAATCTATTAGTTTTTTGGGTTAGAGTTTCTCATTTAAAAAATCTATTAGTTTTTTAAGCCAGGGGTGTAGTTCTATTGAATACAAGTTATTTTTGCTTAACATAAATTTATTATTGACAGAGTTGTAAATTTGCAATAAACTTGAAGAGAATATAGACTGTGATTTTACTTTTCTAAATGTAACCCTTCTTAAGTATCCTTTCCGACTAAATTTTCCTGAATACCCTTGCGCATTTATAAGTAAATGCAGTTGGAGGTTTCGTGCATTTCACATTATTTAGTGGACATATTCGTTCCTAATCAATAACATACCTTCCCTTATTTTGTGTCCAGTTTGAACCAGTTCGAAAATCAATGACCGCGCTTTGGTAATATAGTTCAGTGTACTCATAATATTCGCATTCCAGCTTGCGGTTGCGCATTCATTTTTATTTCTAAGGGTTGCGCAAACGTGGAAAGAAACTTGGCCTCAATCTAGAAGAAAATAATAACAATACGTATAGGATGTATGGAGACTGTGTAGTGCGAAGAATAAAGGAGTTTAATTTGGCTGCTATAAATGATGCAGTATTAAACGAGGTATTCTCAAGAGAAAAACGACAAAGGGGGCCTTTGGATGCTCGTCATGCGCATACATGATATTGATAGGGTCTTCCTAGTTAATGGTGAAAAAAGGCGAAGTATTTGAATTAGAAAAAAAATGATAGGAGGTCCGTTAGGCTTTACATCTTCAAGGCATCTGAGCCCCCCCAGATGAAAAAGTCCACGTAGAATTCCACGTCGAAATTTATACATGCCAAGAACGTCAATTTGAGCTTCACGAACCATTAAGTTTTTCACATTTTATGTTTATCAGGCATTGCCTATTTATGATTCACATAATGAATGGGAAAAAAATCTTGTCGACTTTTAAACTTTTGAAATTTGAAATAATAATATTGATAATAATAATCTATCGAAGATTATCATACTAAAGTTTTACGATAATAATATCTATTAATGAGATTTGCATTGATTAATAAATTCTTTCAAAAGTAAACCTGGAAATGTCCTGGAAATTTAAACTACACTTCTGCAGCAATCCTGAGTGCAGTATGTAGGCGTTTCCACAGAAGTCTCATTTTTCAATCACCGTACTTTTCATAGGTAATCCTACAGTTACAAGTAAAGTTGTTCTGCACAATGATTGAAAATTCTGAACAAAATCATGTCAGTTCAGTGACTTACTCAAATTCCATTGACTTGTCAATGTGCTTTAATTTTGAAGTCAATAAAGAAATCTCAGTCGTGACACCGTTTTTACAATTAAAATGTCCACTGCAACATCTGTATAGGTCTCAAAAGTGCCGTGCACCTAACCAGGTAAATTTTTTGTCGATTTTTTATTAGACTTAGGCGTCGGGCAGAAACCATATAAGGAGAATTCAAATTAAAGATGGGAACTCACAGACCGTCATGTGACCAAATGTTTTAAAGAAACTTACGTATACACTAATAACTCGAATACAGGTACATTTTCCATAACTGACAGACGTAAAGAAAAGAAGGACGAACGTTTGTATGGAACAGAAAATCCATTCAGCAATCTGGTACAAGCTCTTAACCAATCAATCACAAAATGTCTTCCTTTTTTCTCATTAGGTGCAAATCATGAAGTCTGGGGCAGGCCCAACATACATCAAAACGGATCATGCTCATCCGTGGCGAAAGTTTCAGACACGAATTCATTCCGAATTAATTAATCCGACTCAAATCGAACCAAATTTTCAATCCGAATGAATCCAATTCAATCCGATCTCGGATTCATTTGGATAGAAAATTCAGTATATATCAATCCGAGATCGAATTCATTCGGATTGAAAATTTGGTTCGGACTAAGTCGGATTAATTTTTACCCGATTTGGATCGAACGAAATGAATAACTTTTTTTGGATTGGTTCGGATACAGATTTCGGAATAATTCGAAATGAATTTCTATCCGAAACTTTCACCAGGGATGCCATAAAAATGTTGTTGGATAGCAAGTAATGAAAAATTCAGTATCTCACGGTTGATTTCAACTTTTTTACTCATCGGGCGTTTCATATAACATGATGGATCATTTAAAAAAAACTCCTTGTTCTGATCTATCACGATGTATTTCATTACAACTCTTACAATTAAAAAAGCTTTGAAAATTTTGCCTTAAAAGTACGATGTCCTTAAAGATTATTTATAGTTTCACATGTAATCCCCTTGCCCAAGGATGTACAAGAATCCTCATCCCCTTCGTCATGGACATTTGAGTTCCCGCCCAAGTCCTCCTTCAGGAGAATACTCTCATCATGATTCAATTGTTCCAAATTTTGGTGCTTTTTCATGTGCGTCGTAAGGTTACCGCTGTGGTAAAACTCCTTCCCGCAAACTTTGCACTGGAACGGTTTGATGCCCGAGTGTATTCTCTCGTGGATTGAAAGGTTCCCACTATGTCGGAACTCTTTCGAGCAGACGCTGCACTTGTAGGGTTTAACTCCTGAATGTGTTCTGAGATGCGTAGAGAGATTACCGCTGTGACTGAACATTTTCCCACAAACTTGGCAAGCGTAAGGTTTTTCCCCAGAGTGTGTTCGCATGTGAATGGCCAGGTTGCCGCTGTGCGTGAAACATTTTTCACATTGAGTGCACTTGTAAGGTCGTTCCCCGTTGTGAGTGCGCATGTGAATAAAGAGATTAGATTTATGGCCAAATTCCTTAAAGCAGATCTCGCAGTGACATTTGAGCTTCTTGGAGTTTGAATTGGATGAGGAAGATGATTTCGCAGGTGGACTAGTGCGCTTGATTACGGATGGCGGTGGCGAGGGGAAGTCCTTTTGTTGGGGCGTATGGCGGGGTTCGGAAACAGAAGAAACATTCATTTGATTGGATTCGCTCATCGGAGACTGTGCCTCCGGCTGGTTCATTGGAAAGGGGTGCAGATAACTCATCACCGAGAGCTGTGGCTGCGTCTGCTAGAATAAAATGCGAGTCGTAAAATAACTGAAGTCTTATTGTTTGTCATAGAAAAAATGCAACAATTTTGGAAACCCAGTGGGATTTTTATAAAGATGTTTTGAAGACGTCTTTCCCTTTGTGTGCCTACTGGAATGCTTGGAATAGTATGCCACCACCAAAACTTATTTATCAGTATCTTTAAGGGGATGGACCTCATCATTATTCAATGGCGATAAATACTGGACTAGTGATCCCAGTGGGTTAGAAATTCAAGTCATCCATGGTAGGCCCAATATCACACTTTTTAATGATAGAAAGTAAGACATTGGAAGTAACATATAAACAAAATTTACTTCTTTTTATAATATGAAGGCCAAACGTTCTGATTTTTTAGATTAAACTGTGAGATGTCGCGTGAAAAAGAGCTTAGAGGAACATTCCCTGCATTAGGAAATAGTTTTTTGTGATACAAGTGCGTAAACCAGGTAATTCCAATGAGTGTAATGCAATCACACGATTATTAATTACCTGATACGCACGTGTATCACACTATTTTTTGCAACACCAAATCGAGAAAGTTGCACGCTAAAGTCCGCTCCAAAACAGTGACAGAAGCGGCAGGCCCCTGACACTTGAATACTGAAATGGAAGCTGCTCCACTAGATGGCGTCACAGATTTTACGATTCGCAACCCGTGTATGAAATTGCTAGTTCAAAGTGAGCATGCACGGCAATGGCCGCCCACGTTTAAAGTATTTCACACACTGTGACGTCACTGTTGATAAATAATATGGATGTATTTAAAAAATTTTTAATGGATCAAAATAATAAACACAATAGAGTAAAACATTATATGATTCAAAATAAATTCCATGAAATTGATTTTTAAAAATACTGATCGAAATGACCTTCGACGATGTAGTATAAGGGGTGCCGCCTCTATCGGCTCCTTTGAAAAATTCTGCCCCCGTATTTCCAAGCTTTAATTTTGTGTTAATGATTTAACACCTCTTGTGGGAAAGCGTTGCAACATTGGGTCTGGAGATTTTTAAAATGGCTGCCAATGCACATGGCATGCACATTGCCAATTCTGTGGTTGTGATAACAAACGACATAGACTCATAGGCAGACAATGTAGTAAATTCAAGAGTTCTAACTTTCCCCACAAGATACGCTACAACGCTAGTATGTGATACCTCGAATTTCGACGATCTCGAGCTTGAATAACTGGGGCATCCTTATACTACTTCATGCGACATTCATATACACTGTTAAAAATGTGCGGAGTAAACGGCTTGAACTTTTATAGGTTCCGGCACCAGAGTTGACTTTTTATCCACCTGAAGTAGAAAAGTCATTTTGAAATCAACACTGAGTATTTTTTACTCCGTATGAGAAACACACTCTAACTCTAAATTGTCGGACTTTTATAGGGCCTATTCGGAGTTACGTTAACTCCGCTTTTTAAACAGTGTACAAGTATAGTATACCGTTGACCGAAGAAAACTTAAGCCGGGGACACAAGATTCCCACCGTCTTCTACAATTGGATCACTCTGCATTTAACCTTTTTTCTTCAAATTTACAACTTACTACTTGTTTAAGTTTTTTTTTCACATTTTATTTTATTTTTTGCTTTTATTATTTATATATATCTTCTACATTTTCAGTGTCTGTTTCGTGATAAAATAAACTTTGTTTAATGTAAATTTAAAAAAGAAAAATAATACACAAGAATAGAAACAACTCTCTAAAGTGTCAAAATGGTAATATTCAACATTAAATTACATCTTCGAATACGAAGTTTTTCAAGTGCACTTTTTTGAACAATTATTTTCAACCTTTCATAAAACAGCTTGCGAATGGATATCAATGTCCGATATTATTAAGGTGGTTAAGAAGAGAAATGAGAGAAAGAGTGTCTTTTTTCCGTGTTAAATTTCCGATAAACCCGTAATTACAAAAATTCCAGCGTTACCTCTAAATATTAATTTAAAAATCTAAAAAAAATATTCTATATTATTTTGGTTACAGGAGCGCATCGAAAGCCGATTTGATTCTCTTGAATTTCACTGTGTCGTCTGCTATTACAACTACAGGATTCTCCGCTATAGTCAATTGTATGTGTTCAAAAAATTATAGACTTTTCCAGAATTCATGTACAAAGCTAACCTCATATTGAGGAACGTCTGGCCGAAAAGGAAGTTCATGTTTCGTTGAATTTTCTTCTGGTACCTGACACGTCTGCAGTTGTGTTTGGCTCCAGAAGTGAGGCAGCTGTCGATATATGTACTCAACATCCTGACTGGTGAAGGTGGAATATTCAAAATTACTTTGTGCGCCTGCACCATTTTGGTTGACTTCTTCTATGTTCGCATATTCCTGTTTTATTTGTACGGAGCCAAACATCTGTGGATTACATTAAAAAATAATAACAAAAGCAAAGAATGAAATTACAATTTTCCAAAAGTTAAACCAAGTTTGAAGGAGTTTGTTATTACTCAGGTACATTCTGTCATTTTTAAAAATATAAAATCTGATTTTCAGACATTATAAATACCCAATAACCACTAAAACTCTGTTACATGAAACTAGCCTTGAGATTTATTAATACTTGAAGTTAGGTGTTGGTCTCCTACTTTCATGTCTGGAAATATTAGTCTTGAGTTATAACATTTGTCAGATTGTGTATTTTATACTGCATTAAAAATTCTATAAATATAGTTTTAGAAATATTTTTGTACATATTTGTGAAATATTTAATCTAGGTACAATGTACATGCATTTGGGTGTTTGCTTGAACAAGCGTATACACTGTGTGAGATCCATGTCAATGCATTGATATGGATTTCATTTAATTTTCATATGAAGTGTCACGTGTTATACAACCTTTACGAGGTTGTGACGTTGTATTGAGGACAAACTTCCCCATCTCGTAAGAGCGTTACGAAATATACGTGCCCGTTCCTTAATAATCTTCTATATACATTTGATTATCGGACATAATAAGGACTTATGCAGGGCAGATTTTTAGTAGGCTTTGGCTATAACTACTGTAATTTACGTGTAAAAACATAAGAACAATTTTTCGTAAGGATCGTCAAAATTCGGAGATGCTCTTCATTCATATAAAAAAAAAATTCATGTAGAAGGTGGCCGCTGAAATGCAAGAAAAAATCACAGTTATATCCCGGTTTGCAGAAATGTTTCTCAGTCATTAAATTAAAAAATAAACTGCGAATTGAAGCAGTCAAAGTTGAATTCCTCTTAATTCGGAATATTTAAAATAAAGACTTGAAGCATTTGAAATTCAGCAATTTTAAATTCAAACATTCAATAATGCATAGGTATAAAATGGAAGACTTCTAATTTGAAAAGGTTTAATCTTAAGGGCTTCTAAATGAGGCATTTTCCTCAAAATGAAATGTTGAATATGGTAAAATATAATATAATACATAATATTAGAAAATTTTAAATTGGAATCGTGGAAATAAATAGATAAAAAAATATCAGTTTCAAGTACCTAATATCAAGTGACATTTAAAGTGATTGATATATATATCGTATACATATATACACACACATATATACGATAAGAATTTATAAGATTGCCGGTTGAAGATTCAATCCACACTGTCATTTTCACTGCTAAAAATTGAAGAATTTTAAATTGAAAACCTTCAAAATTTAACTATTCCAAAAAAAGTTCAAAATGACGTAATTTTTAATTAAAAACATACAATTTAATGATTCTAAACTTCGTTCAAAACTGAACACTTTTTAAATTTAAATTAAGTTAAAATTGTGAAATTAAAAAGTTTTTTACATTGGAATGCTTTAAAATTGTATATGCTACCGGCAAAGTTATACACTAGGTAAAAATCTGCTGTGAAGATGAGGTGGATAAATTAAAAATGAATCTGCGAAAAATCATCAAAAACCTTTGACTCTTCTTCCCTTATCAAAAAGGACCTTTTTTAAGTAATTTCCGAGTAATAATTGATAAACTACTATATTTAGTTGAATGCATATTTTTGCACTTCTTTGTCCTACTGTTCGAATTAATGAAAAACCGAGAGAATGTGGATGTTCCTGGTTCGAATCCAGGTTATTTTATATTCTTTCTCGTTTTTCTAATTAAGTCTCGAACAGTAGAACAGAAAATACTATATGATTTGCATTAAAATAAAAACAGTAATTTCTCAATTATTCTATTGAAATTACTTAAAAATAGTCACTGTACATTTTTGGTAAGAGGTTCGGGTGGAGTCGACAGTCAAGCTTCCGATAAGAAATGCAAATGGTAATACCAAAATGATTATAATTGTTGTTACATGGAAAACATAATATTTATAATTTCTGTTGAATTTTCACCGTTCCATTTTTGATTTCTCTACCTCATTTCTATATGGTGCATTTTTACCCTAGCGTATACAGACCATCCAAAAATTTTGACGATCCTTATTAAAAATTTTAAAGGGCACACATGTGCATAAACTACTTCTTTTCTAAACTCTGCAAAAAATGAAAATTTGTTGCCATATGGTTGCCCACAATTTTGAGCAGATAAGACTTTTCTGTAGCCTCTAGATATCTGTTATTGAAAAATGCAGAACTCATAATACCATTTTTTAAATAAAAGAGATTTGAGCGACCTCTAAATATTTTTTTTTAATAAGTCAAAAGTTTAGTCTTTTTCTAACCAAGAGGAACATGCAATTCCATAATAATAACTGAAAAATTGAAACAAATTTTACTACGCCACCCTACACGGAGAGAAATTGCGATATCTTAGTTCACGGAAGCGCTTGATTTTGAAAAGCAAGGGTTCCGAGATCTTAGTTCTCGTGCCAAAGCGTGACTTTGTATCACGGAGTTCCGACTACTTATATCACTAAGCTATAGAGTAATAAAATCACGGATACGTCCGAGATCGAAAATCAAAAATCGGTGCTTTTGTTTCACGGCAAAAGCTAGTTATAAAATCAAGGATCAGTTCCGTGAATTAACATCTAGCGATTTCTCTCCGTGAGGCTTTAGTTAGATAGTTTATAGAAAATAAATGAATAACATTGAAATCTCCTACAGGCACAACAATATTATATCCTTTACTGAAGAATTTTCTACACTTACAGCGTATCAAGTTTTCCTATTTTTTATTAATCGACTTCATACACACAGTCAACATTTTCCAATAAAATTATATGGTCATATTACTGTTGAAAGCGTCTCTGGTTTTCTACTCTTCAAGTTCAGAGAGTGTTTCCGAGATTGTTTACGCCTGAAATTATAAAAACGTATTATTGAATATACCAGATACCGAAACACAGTAAATTATACGAGGGCTTTTCAACAAGACCAGCTTCTGGTAACTTATTTTATTTATTTAAATGTTTAAGCAGCAGTGAACTGTTCCTACTTATTTTGAAAATGAAGAAAGTTTGGTCAAAAATTAAAATTAGTCCATTTAAACAAGAGATATAAGCCATTGAAATCGTAAAGTTCTAATTCACATTTGTGTGACAAGTAGTAAGGGCTCAAATTAATTTTCGAAATTTTTAGTCCAAAACAGGGGTTTTAGTTGTGAGAATTGATTTCAATAAATAATTTTTTGAAGAAAGTTCTTACAGGAAGTCGTTAAAAATTATTCATTATGAGAAAAGAAAGGAACCCGTACGTTTTTGGAAATTGGGTTTTGGTTAAATTGGCCCACCTCCAATTTGATATGTTTTGTAGTTCTACAACATACATCAAATTGGGAAAATTTAATCAAGAACCAACTTCAGTAAATAACGTGCAGGGTATTTTGAAAATAGGAGCAAATTTTGCATTTGTTTATAATGTTAATAATAATTCGTGACCCTAGAACTATAGGATTTTATCTCATTTTTTTAAACAAAAATGAGTCAATGACATCAAAAGGTAGTTTAATGCAATCTTTTCGCGTAATTTTAATCTTATTCGAAAATACAATCTCTAAATAGGTCAAATTTTAAAAAATAAAATATGTACAAGGAAAATTTGTAGAGCCACAAGGTGATATCTAGTGCCACGTTGCCAGATTACAAACATGCAAATAAAAACAGATGACAATCAGCGCAAAATTCAAGACGGCGTCCAACGTCAAAATTATGAAGTTTAATAATGTATGTCAACGTTGTGAACATTTCAACATATTTTTCATAAATTACAGTTGAAGAGGAAACCAATTTCACACTCATTAGGGCGTATCTAAGTTCTTCATTCCTACTTCTAATAGGGATTAAAACTTTCTTTTGGTAGTCAAAAACACTTTCCTAAAATTTCATTTGAAAAAAATTCTTATTTAAAAGCCAAAAATTTTTGACTGAAATTTAAGCTATTAGAAAAATAGTTTGGAGCAAATGGATTTACACCTACATTCGCAATTTATTTCAACAATAATATAAGAAGAAGGTTGACATTAAAATGATTTTTACGAACTTTGAGTTACAAGAAAACATCTAAAAGTGACACATTACTTTTTATCTCACGCTACACTGAATTTTCGGTGTCTAAATTGAGTACAAATGTTTTCTACTGTACCTAAAATTGTGTCCATATAGTGAGAAGCCCATTCAAAAATTTTTTAAATAAATTTCTCATTACATTTCTAGGACGCAGAGGCAAACAATTTTTTTCAATTGGTTCTTCACTATACATACACAAATTAAGATATACTGAAAAACATTTTCACTTAAATTAGACACCGAGAGTTTATTTCATCGTGAAACAAAAAAGCAATACATCACTTTTAGATATTTTCTTGTAGTTCAAAGTCGGTAAACATTATTTTAATGTAAACCACCTTTATATATTATTGTTGCAATATATAGCAAATATATTCCCGATAACGTATTATCACATATTTCATGGTCAAACTCAAATTGTCAAGAAAATTGATTCAACTCTAAGAAAATAGCGAAAAAGTTTATATTTAAACGATTTTTTTTTCAATTTCAAAGACGTTCAGGCAGAGTAAACAATATTTTAACGGCATTATCACTATAAAGGTATAAATACATGCGGACATAATCTTTTCATTTTACTCAATAAATATTACAAATCAGAATTACACTCATACCCCGTAACTGTGCTCCCCGTTTTTGTGCCGACTTCTCGGTCGTTCATGCTTGAATGCTTCTGCCTCCCCCCCTGAGCGTCCCTTGACGGCCTATACTCAAGGTCTTCGCTCGGTCAGTCAGCGGCGTATCGGAAGTTATTTATATCGCAACTCTCTGCGCATATACTTTTGTACGTGCTGGGTTCAGAGATTAAATATGCGGTCCTGAATGTTTACTGACTCGTCGCTCTAAATCCGGTTGAAACTAGATTTTGATAGCCCCCTGTTACTGTGCACACCAGACCCGAGAGCGGCACAGTTACGGGGTATGAGTG
>JAUMHM010000071.1:5655158-5676478 GCA_032362435.1 Melikaiella ostensackeni | reverse complement strand
TCTAACTTCCCCTTTTCGCCTCATTACCCCTTACTTCGCCTTACTTCCCCCTCACTTCCCCTCATTTACCCTCACTTCCTCATTTTATACAACGGACGGACATCCGACCGAAGCAATAAGGGTTCCTGCCCAGGGCTACGAAACTCTAAAAATTGACCAAAAGTGACAATGTGCATTAATAATGTTAGTGATGTTCTTTTGAATTAAAAAGAATAATAATAAAAAAATAATAATGAAATTTATAACAATGCCAGGTGAAATTTAACGAATTCAAGATGAATTTGTAAGACTTCAAAACAATTCAAGTCAAATTCAAAAGAATTCAGAAGAATTCAAATGAACTGAAAAAAAATTTTAATTCAAAAAGTTCCATTGATTTCAATAAAATTGGAGTAAATTTAGAGGAATTTAAGGGTAATAAGAATTCGATGAATCTTATAAAAATTCAGGTGAATTTAAAACAATTGAAAAATGTGCCAAAATGCCCTGAATTCAATAAGTTTAAAATGAGTTCAAAAAATTCAAGGGAATTCAAAAGAATCTGATGAAATGCCTAAGAATTCAAGGTGAGTTTAAAAGACTTCAGGACGAATTAAACAAATACTAAAAATAAATCCATTGATTTGCGTAGAATTGAGTGACTTTAGAAGAATTCAAGTGAATTCAACTAATTAAAGAGAATTCCAAAAAGCTCAAAAGAATTTCATATAATTCACCATAAGTTTATAACAATTCAGGGTGAATTCCAAATAAATTCAAATGAACTGCAAAAAATATTTGAAAATATCTTCAAATCTTTGAAATCCTTGTAAATCTTATAAAATAATTTGGAATCTTTTAAACTGTCTGTGGAATCGTTCCATATTTTATGAAATTCATTAAAACCGCATGAGAAATTTTTTAAATCCCTTGAAATTTCTTAAATCTCTTAAAAATGCCTTGGAATTTTTTTAAATGTCCACAAATTTTCAAGCCCTTTGAAATCCCATTAAATTATTGAAATCAGTTGAAAATACCTTGTAATCTTTTAAAATACCCATGAATTTTCAAGTCCTTTGAAATCTCTTCAAATTATTGAAGTCTATTAAAAATTCCTTGGAATCTTTCAAAATGCCCTAAAATATTTCAAATCCTTTTTGAAATCCCATTAAATTACTGAAATCAATTTAAAAATCCTTGGAATTTTTTAAAATACGCTAAAATATTTCAAATCCCTTAAGATTTTCAAAAATACCCAAAAATCTTTAAAATCCTTTGGAATCCCTTCAAATTATTGTAATATGTTGAAAATGTCTTGGAATCTTTTAAAATACCCTAATAATACATTGTGCTCCGCTGCGGAAAAACACGTGAGTTTTCGCTCCGGCAGCAGACAAAATATTTTAAATCATTTGAAATGCCATTAAATTACTGAATCAAGGATCAAGGAATTTATATGGTAAGGGTAAGTTAGGGTGGTGTAGCAAATTCGGTAGGGTTTAGATAAATCTAGAAGTCATCGCCTGTTGTTCATTCAAAGGACACACTCGTCTCAAAACACCGCTCCGACACGGGTCGCTGATCAATCTCTCTAGCAATCAGCCCAGGCGAAGAGCTTCACAAAGCCATTATATTAATTCACTAAGCTAATCTTTTCACGTGGGCCCATTAGTATTCAAAATCTTTCGTTTCAAGCATCACTCTTCTGCTTATAAACAATTGTGTTTCTACAACTCCTTATATCCCTTTGGCTTTAGAGTCTCATTCATGCATTGCAACCATTCTTTTTGCGGTTTACCTCTGCGTACACTACCACTCACCGTATCAAAATACACTTGATTCGTTAAACGTTCTTCATTCATTCTCTCCACATGACCAAACCATCTCAGCAAATTTCTTTCACTCTTATCAAACAATGTTTCTTCTACACCACATTCTTCGAGAACCCACTCTCATTACTGACTCATTACCCACACTCGTTATACCTGAATACACTTGATTCGTTAAACGTTCTTCATTCATTCTCTCATCATGGCCAAACCATCTCAGCAAATTTCTTTCACTGTCGTCAAATATTGTTTCTTCTACACCACATTCTTTAAGACCCCACTCATTACTCACTTTGTCCATTAGCGTTTTATGGCACATATTTCGCAGGATTTGCCTGCCAACCGCGTTCACTTCACTCCTATCCTTTTCTTGATACGTCCCAGACTCGTTACCATACAGCCAAGTGGGTGCAAACACAGTTATATATTGCAATTTTAGCTTTATTCGTTACATTTTTATTTCTTGTAATAGCTTGTACACCGCCGATAATCTTTCTACTCTCGTTTATACGCCTAGATGTTTCTGTATCGATCTGTTTGTCAGCAGCAAATAAACTTCCAAGATACACGAACTCATCAACTTGTTCTATCCTCTCTTTGTTCAAGGCAATGTTGCATACTGTTTTCTCACCCCTTCTTTCAAACATGATAATTTTTGTTTTATTCATGTTAATCTTAAGGCCCATACTCTTCATGCTTGTATCCAGTCTGCTCATCGCTCCCTGCAAATCATCGACTGATTATGCCGTAACAATTTTATCATCTGCAAGCCCCACTCCACGCACTTTCACTGTCCCGAGATCAACACGTTCTTCGTCGAAGAGAGCCATTCTGAGACATTTTTCCATGTATATATTAAACATCCAGGAGGACATAACGCAGCCTTGCCTAACGCCCTGCTTAATATCAAGTCAATCGCTCAGTTGTCCATTCACGCTTATACGCGAGCTAAGTATCTGATTCGCACATGATCTCCCTGGCATAAATCCTCATTGGACCTCCCAGATCCTTTCCTAAGTTATTCCCATGATCTTGTCAATAAGTATTTTGGTAAATATTTTGCCCACGGCACTTAGTAGGCTAATCATTCTATAATTATTGCAGTCGCCTTTGTTCCTTCAATCACCTCCCTCTTTATTCTTCTATCACCTTCTTCCCTTATTAAGTGGGACGGTAATCGCCTTTTTCCAATCATTCGTAACTTCACCGTTCACAGCACACATATTCATAAATTCGATAAGCCACACAAAGAAATATCCGCCACCGCCTTAAGCATTTCAGCGGCGATACCATTTTATCCCTTACAAGCTCTTTCAGTCTCTCATTCGCTACAACAAAGTCAATCATTTTGTGGCTTTCGCCTCTGCACCAAGTATACATGTGGATAATTTTATGTGTGAACCAACTATTTGTAATAAACAGGCCTTTTCTCAAACATAAGCATTTTTAGATCTCCAAAATGATTCAGTACCCTGTCGGTACCTTCGCGTTGCACACCAATCCAGCCGTTTATATCTCCGAGTAAAATGATTCTTTCGCCAGGATCGCAAGTACCTATAATATCATTTAACGGTCCCAGAAGGTATATATAACATTCTTACTGTCACCATCCACTGATGCGTAGCACCACATAATAAATATCTTCTTGATTCCCACTTTCATTCTAAACCATAGTAATCTAGGAGATACACATTTATTCTTTTTGACATGCTGTTTTGCTCCCTCATTCATAATCAGATTGACTTCTTGGCTACCGTGTGATTCATTATCTACTCCTGACCAAAGTTCGAGTCCATTTTCCACCCTTCTTATCTCATATTCCTTCTTCGTTTCAGATACATATGAAATATCAAGCTTCCTTACGCGCATTGTCTCCCGTAATTTTTTTTTTTAAGACCATTTACACCTCCGCCATTCCAAACACCCAGTCATCATTCATCGCCTGAAACTTTTCCGAGGGCATGCCTTTCATCAACAAAAGTGTCAATCCAATCCGAGGCTACATTATTATTTGTATTGTCCATTATTTAAAGTTTACACCCAACTACGAACTTAATGCAATAAATGTTATCCATACGTATAAAATCATGTCCAAACGAGACAGATAAATCGTCATAAAGTGGAGTGTCCATTCATAACGTCATTCCCACCAAACTTTGGTCATGCAAAGGAAAGTATGAAAACAAAGCCAGAACCTAAGAAGTTATGATCGGTTTGTGTTGTACACTGAGGAGGGCACCAGTCTCCTTCAGTTTGGTCTGTAAGATGAGAAAAGACCATTCAATGCGTCATAAATGTGATAAGAATTGTCGATCCTGAGTAAAACTTGACAAGCTTGGAAACTATCATAAATTTTTATTTCAAAATTTTTTTATAAATTTCCAAAAGCTTCCGCGATACCCTAAAATCTTAAAAATCCTTTAGAATCCGCTCAAATTATTGAAATTTATTAAAGATTCCTTGGAATCTTTAAAAATCCTGAATTCTTAGGAATGAATTCTTTGAAATCTATTAAAATATTACAAAATCCCTTGCAATCCCGTGAAATTCCATGAAATATTCTGATGATATTTATTGATATCTTGGACAATTTTTCAAAATACATTGTGAGATTTTAAAATCCCTTAAAATCATTGAAATCCTCGGAAACCTTATTAAATCCGTTAAAATCCCTTTGAAATACCTTGGAATCTGTTATCATAAAACCTTATCGGGTAAAGGAACCAATTGTCGTAGAAGTAGGCAACCTCACTCTCTTGAGCTGAACCAGTGAGATTTCACTAGTTCACTCATAGGAATCTGTCACTGGTTTAAATCAGTACTCGCAGGCGTGCGCGTTATCGTGCGTCAGGTTAGGTGTGACATTTATCATTCATCACTTTTGTGCTAAACTTTAAATTGTCTTTGAAACGGCACATTACTCGCACAACAATAAATGAGGGCCGGGCTGCAATAAAAGGATATAAGGTATTTCGCCTAAGCGCAAGTGTGGGAAGGCTCGTCATTGCGTCAACGTGTCGGTCAAATCCAAGTGAGCAGGGTCGCCGCCATTGTCAAGGAAAAGATATTATATTCCCTTAATACAACCGGGTGTCAAATATTTATAATAAAAGAAATACTGGTGCACAATGATGTTGGTTTTCAACAATTTTAAGTTGCAGGAGGTTCATGGCTTGGCCGCGTGGAGCGCTATATCACTATGAGTGCGCTATAAGTTTCGTTTAAGGGGTTATATCCACTTGTGCTTGGAAAAATAAGGGTATTCTTATAATCGCTTATAGTCAGGGTGATAAAATCTCATCAGAATACACTACAGCGTATCAATTAGTTTATGTTTCGAGGTAATCGTATGAACTCTTTTAAGAGAAAATCGCGACAACTGGGGGAAAATGGCCGTTGCCCAAAAACACCCTTTTTTATCGGTGAGCACGATAAATCTGAAACTGCTTATCTAAAATAAAAAAACTGAAAAGATTCTGTCAGTATACTTCTATATAGAGTTCGTGAACGAAGAGATTTTCATTTGGATCAACATTTCTATTTTTTAGGGGGAAAAAAACGAATTGCCGGAACCTCGAAAATCTAACATTTTGCAAAAAATCATCACCATTTTTGAAAAAATCGTAATTTTGCTAAATCCTTCGTTCAAAAACTCCGTGTAGAAGTATACTAGTGGAATCTTTCTGGTTTTTTGAATTCAGATGAGCCGTTTCAGATTTATCATGCTCACCGCAAGTGATGATAAAAGAAAGGTGTTTTCGGGCAATGGCCATATTTTCCCCAGTTGTCAAGATTTTCTCTTGAAAAAATTCATACGATTACCCCGATACATAAATTAATCGATACTTCGTAGTATGTTCTAATAAAATTTTATCACTATGACTAAAAACGATTATGAAAAAACCCTTAATTTTCCAAGCACAAATAGATATAACCTCTTAAACTATAGATGTGATATTGTATTTACCAATAGAATTAAGGATAACTATCATGGATAAGACCAGAGTGTAAATGATCCTCATTTTTTTCCAAGTTGAGTAGAAAATGATAATGTTCTGATGAAGGAACTAGTTAACAGTACAATTAATAAATATTCTGTAGCTTCATTAGATTACGTATTAAAAACTACTAGATACTATAATAACAACTATATTCTGTGGTCGTTATCTCAAATAATGGCTTTATAAAATAGTGGTTATGTCATATATTATAGGAATCAAGTTTGTCCTTTTGAGATTATTTCTATTTCAGAAATCAGTTCAAAGAAAGAAATCTAATCAATGAATTCGTTGAAACTGTTATCACAATTGACATAACCTTATAACTTTCAGAAAAATCCGGTTGTTACCTGGAAAATTAATATGGTGTGTATTATAACGACTGCTTTGAATTTGCTTCGAAGAATGAATATAAATTCTACGAAACATGTTAAAAATATGGTTAAGACATATTTGATCTGATAATTTAGAAATAATTTAAAGGTGGTCGAGCGCTATGAAATAATGATGATTTTAGTAACTGTCCTATGGAGAATACTTCGGATCATCTGAAATTTTCATTTTTAATTGAGCCAAAATCTAACTTTAAGAATCGAAAATTTGAAAAACTATTTCAATAAGAAGACGCTGAAAATAACCCTAGCATGACCCTAGCGTTCCTCAGGCCATCATCGATAAACATCATTGATAAGTACTAGCGAAGCTGCAACGTTGCCGTGTATTTATAATCGAATACCACCGGAGAAATTAAAAAAAGATTCGCTTGATAAATGGTCTTACTTATGTGAAAAAAATGTGGATATACTATTGAGTATTGACTACGTGAAACTGCCACACTCGACCTTCGTTGAGCAATTATTAATTTTTGAATAGTAATTTTGGATTTCCAAAAAGCGCATACCGCCGATTAACTTAAAACTCTGTACACCAATATATTTTGACGCGCTGATCACGAAAATGATTGTGAAAATACCCGTGAGCTCTATTTTCAAGGTCAAACCCCCAAAAAACTATAAAAACTTAATGTTTCTCCGTTTATTTCAGTAAATATAACAACATTTTCCTTTTTTTTCTCGAAAAATAATGGTTTTCCGGAAAAACTGTACATTACATAAAAGGTGTATTATCGAAAGATCTACAATTTCTATTGGAAAGCTTTATTGTACATTTTCATTATATACTGAACATAACGTAAAAAAATGAACTTTATATATATTTTTTTTTAGGTTTTGACCTTGAAATTTAGATTTGCGGATATTTTCACTATCATATTAGTAATCAGTTCGTCGAAATACATCGGTACACGGAGTTTCAAATCAATCAGAGGTAGGCGTTTTTCGGATGTGCAACCGTAACTTTCAACATAAAATAACAACAAAAGGGTTTTTTTTTAAACTTTACAACTAACAGCGGAAATCTTTTTGACATCAACATGACCTTGGACGAAATTCAATTTTGTGACACTATTATGTAATAAAGATAATGAAAAATTTAACAATATCAATGATAACGCGTCGTGCGTTGTTAGCGTTTGTTCATGATGAACTCGTTATTGTTGCCAAGGCAAGTTTCGAAATGATTTACAACTTTCCATACCTTCATGATAAAACTGTGCTGAGGTAAAACTGTATAAAATCATAATCTACGCATTGTTTTTTTACTTATGTAATGATCTATGTTTCTCAAGGTAAAACGAAATTGAAAATACACGTGCCTAAAGAATGAAGACCTACGTCTTTCTTTAATTTTATACTTTTTTATACATTTTATAATATACATGATGTACACTAGGATCGCCTTTATTTTTTACTTTTAGAATTTCGTTGCTCGCATCACCCAATTTTTTCAATACCCAAAAAAGGGATCGCCGATTTGGAGTCAAATGGGTTAATATTAACTACCCGAAAAGAAGGTGGCAATTGAAATGAATCAAAATGATTTCAAATATCGTCGAATATGTGAGGTTTTCAATCCGAAATATGGTCGTTTTTGACCGCATATTCGTTTTAATTCATTTTATCCAAAAACAATTGGTCTCATTTTAATCCTGTTTAATTTTACCGAGTGTTTGAACACATTTTTATTCCTTGAGAGTAATAGATTTAAAATCAATATAATCCTGTTTAATGACATGAGACGATTTCCCAAGATAAAGTCAATCTTATTTCCTGCATGAAGTATTAATTGTTAATATTTCAACAAAGTGTATACACTGTCGGTAACGGTAAAGAGCGTATTTTCAGCATACCAAAGAGGCTCTCAGGCATTTTAGTCTTTTAGTTAGGGGGAGGGGCGGCGTGGAAAATTTTGAAGCAACTATCCAGAATAGATTTCCGATGGCAACGTAAACGTTAAAAAATTTATTGAATTTGTTATAAGTAAATAAGTGAATAAAAATGGTTTTGCGGGGATTGCCAGCAATTTCTCACTTGACTCACACTAAATTTGAACAATTTAGAGATAAAAAGAGTGCCTATGTATCATATTTGATCATCTAATAAAAAATGATAATTTGAAAAAAATCTTAAATAACCAATGCACTATCTGCCTATTTTTGAACGTCCAAACTTGGTTTTTTCGATGCAATCTACTGTATATAACTGAATTATAAATTTTGAAGGCCATCTCAATAACAATGTAAAATTCTTATTGTTAACAACAATTGTTTATACAAATTTTGACCAGGTTATGTATTATGTGTCTAAAAAAAGTTAAAAAATTTCTTATTAACAGATGATTACATTGAAAGATTAAAGTTTAAATGCTGAAAAATAACTGATAATGCGTTCGTTGATGAAGTTTGCTCAAACGATTATCAAATATTATCATAACATAGAAAGAAGTCATTGCTCAATAATTGGCTGTTAGTTCCGTGAGAAAAGTGGAATTTTATTTATAAATACATGAAATATAAAAATTTGTTTACCGAATTGTTTTTAACAATAACAATTTTTTATTATCATCGAAATGTCCTCAAAAATTAAAAGACTAGATATTTACAGTCGATCGCGTCAAAGGAACTAAGTTTGTACGTTTAAAAATAACCAAATAATGCATTTTCTAATTGAGTTAGTTTGAAGAATTATCAATTTTTAATGTAGGACCAAATATGATACTTACGTTTCATTGCCAAACGATACATGATCGATTTCATAGAAAAAAAAACTTAATTTATTCCATCATAAATAACTGATATGGATAATTGTTCATAAAACTCGTATATAAAATAACAAGTTATCTATTAACTTTCATCAATTTAACTAAAAAACCATTTCTGTCCATAAATTTGAAAAATTTAGTGCGAATCAAGTTACGAATCGCTGCCATTTTCCACGAAACAACTTTTATTCACTTATCTGCTTATAATAAATTCAATAATTTTTTTAACATTTGCGTTGCCATCGAAAATCTTTTTTGGATAGTTGCTTCTTGTTCTCTAGATATTTTGGAATGAATCCAAGTATTTATTAAAATGTGGTACGCTCCAAGAGTTAAATTTTTTTCTCTTTCATTTTTGATGTTGAATAAAAAATTTGTTAAATTCTGAAAAAAATCAGCCATGAGGGCTTGATGCAGAATTTTATGAGATTTCTTACAGAAAAAATTTAAATCGGACAATAATGCTCTTCTGAAAATAAATTTGTCCTCGCAAGTTTTTTTGTCCCACTGTGGGGGGGGGGGAGTCACCCCTGTGACTGCTCACAGAAATAATGTAAGTCACACCGCCAGTCCATTTTCAGGATCATTTGTCCACTATCATCCCACATTATGTTTGTCCATTGTGCAATATTAACATGGCTTTTAATATTTATCGTCCATTTTCTCGAAAACTGTCAGTCTCACACCTCATATGAATTCCCTTAAATAAAATCATTTTTAAAAAAGTGGTAAAGAAATTGCTAGTACCAGTGATTTTTTTTTTATGGTACCGACATTTTTTCCGGTACGGGTTTTGTATTCACAGCCATATTTTAATGCAAAAACATTTCGTTTAACTGAAAGTAAATTCGAATGAATTCAAATAAATTTGAATATTGTCCAATTTGTAACATTTTGAATCCAATTTTTTTTTCATTATGATGTAATGTTACAAATAATCCCACGTGTCAGTATCTGATTCGGATTTTGTCAATGAATAAGAATCAATCATAACTTTTATAAGCGACAAATTTGTTTTTTACGTAATATTGAGATTTATTACGCTTGTAGAAATCTTTTTCTTTCATAAATCATCATCAATCGGTAATCTAAAAATAATAAGTAATATTTAAAATGATTTTCAATTGTTTAAACAATTTTAGTATGCTTGAAGAATTAATTTTTGTAGGTAAGTTGCGGAATGAATGTATTCTCCAGACTCTAGACCTTATGAGTTTTTAATCGATGAGAACAGAAAAATAATTAGTTTAAATAATTTCATAATTATTTAAACAATACCTTTTCCTTCAAGTGCATAGCTTACTTTGAAAAAGGAGGAGAAACATTTTAATTCCTCATATTTTAGACGAATTTCAATAATAATAATAATAATAATATTAAGTAACAATTTCTTTTCTAAGAATACACTTAAATTCTTATAAAATTGAAAATGTCTGAACAGTTTTATTTTGTTTAAATATTTTATTATTTCCATTCTTCGACCTATTGGTTTATTATTAGGTACTACTTTGTTTTCTAAGGATACTCTTCAATGTTTAAACAAATTTAATTCTTCTATTCAATTTATTTTTTTTACTTTATTTATTCATCTAAAATAAATATAAAAAGTTTTTTAAAAATGGTTTAAATACGTAAACTTTGTTCAAACATTTAAGAGTATTATCAGAAAACAAAGTAGTACCCAAAAGTATTCTAATCTGTCAACGAAAGTCAATATCAAATATTTTAACAAAATAAGATTGTGTAAACAATTTCAATTTGTGTAAGAATTTAAGCGTATTCTTAGAAAACAAATTGTTACTTATTGATATTAAAATCTGTCCAAAATGTGTTAAATCAAAATATTTCTCCTCATTTTTCAAGGTAACCTATGTACTTGAACGAATAGGTATTATTTAAATAATAATGAAATTGTTAAAACAAGTTATTCTACTGTACTTATTGATTGAAAAACTCATAACATCTCGAGTCTGAAAAATACATTCATTCCGCAATTTATCTGGAAAAATCGATTCTTTGAACATACTAAAATTGTTTAAACAATTAAAAATCATTTTAAAAATTACTTAGTATTTGTAAATTACCGGTTAATGATGATTTATGAAAATCAATTAGGAATCATTATTGCCATAAATCATATTCTCTGAGACATAAAATGTTTATATATGATTATATATGAAATTTATAAACTATCTACCGGATTGAATTGTGTATGATATGAACTGGAATTCACTAAGAAGTATAAAATAAGAAAATTTATTTTTAAAAAAGTCCATTAAGGTGATTGCACTGCAAGAATTTTCTATCATTATATTTGACCTGTTTGCATGATATTTGTTTGATTGCAGGTAATGATAGCCTAGCATATAAAGATTATCATCTGTGGATCACAAATAACAACAACTGCGAAAATTTGACATTAAAAATAGATCTTTCGGCCTCTTGTAAATATCTCGGATAATTATTTTTTGATGATTCGTACGAAACATTTCATAAAAAATGAAAAACCATTAAAAGATCCTCCATTTTCAAAAACTCATCAATTTCAAAAAATCCCATTTTTGACAAATTAAGCTGACAAATCTGACAAATTAAGGTGAATGCACTGCAAGAATTTTCTATCATTATATTTGACCTGTTTGCATGATTTTTGTTTGATTGCAGGTAATGATAGCCTATCATATAAAGATTATCATCTGTGGATCACAAATAACAACAACTGCGAAAATTTTACATTAAAAATGAATGTTGTGAATAAATTTCACAAAAAAGTAATGCCATGATCTTGGTAACTAGAAAGTAGTAGGAAAGTAGGATAAGAAAGAAATTCTGCTTAAAAATACCAAAAATGTGTAATGTGCGCTTTTTTTTGTAAGGTATTCATTGTTATTTCAAGAAAGGGGGCTTAAATGGTATTTGAACGAGACAATTCAAGAATTACAAATTAGAAGAATACGAGCATTTATTAATAGTTTGGAAAATTCCTGTATCGCTCGCAATCGCTCGTAATGCTGATTTCTTATCACTTTGAGAAAGACCTCGTCGTTCATGATACGCACACAAACATACATATATATTCACTGCACACTCATACATTTAATTCCCTTACAGTTAGGCCAATTCTGGCCTGCTCCGTCCTTGAGAGCACGCTAAAATAAAAAAATCATATGTATGGATATATATATAGTTATAGTGTTTGAGGGCATTTAAGGGCATTTATTTGATTCCGGTTCCGCGGGGTCCGATTTTAGGGCTAAACGGTTGAATATTTGGTACTAAGTTCTTGCATACGTATTCAAAATATCATTCTTTTTTTTCTCTTGAAGCTATTTTTTAGTAAAACTGTTTCTATTTTATTTGGAAATTGAAAAAGGGGAAATTGCAGTGCGCCTCGTATGAGGCGAGTAAAACCGGAGTAAAATATGGAAATGCCCTTAATTACTTGGACACCAGAGTCGCATACGCTTTGGTTCCTACACACCTTCGTATCAACACTGGTTTACTTTGGAACCTCCAATGTTTGCCCTACATATCTATCGTTTGGCAAAACTTTTATTACCTCATACGGTACTTTGAATCGAGGAATCAGCTTGGAAGACACTCCCTTCGTCCAAGAAAAATTTCTTAGCATGACATAATCGCTTATCTGATATTCATGCGCGTTATTTCGCTTCTTATCAGCATTGTTAGTATAACGATTTTGTGCCTCTTATGGTTTCGCATCGGCCTTAGCACGTAGAGCAATTAAATCCCTATCATTTCTGTTTATGTCATTCTTCATAAATTCCTTCACATAATCACTGACCCTTTCACGCTGATATAACCCAAACAACAATTTACTAGGCTCCTCACCCGTAGACATGTTCATAGTATTATTTATGGAGAATTCGATTCCCGCCACAACTTTAGGAGACTCTCGATCGCAATCGCGGTCGATCAATTTGTCTACCATGGGTCCTAGTACATTGTTTATAATCTCAACCTGTCCATTTGCTTGCAGAGACCCACTCGCGACCTTTTGATGCTTGATATCATATTCGGCGAAGAAGTTCTGACACTCTTGCGAAGAAAAAGGTGTTCCGTGATCAGAGATTAAAATTCGTGGTTTGCTGTATCTGAAAAGTATTGTTTTGAAACGCAAAATGTTTCCGTCGACTTCGTGGTTTTTGTCGGGAACAATCTTGTAAATTTAGTAAAGGCATCCGTTACTACCAATATGTGCTTCTTTAATTTTATTCTTGTATCAAGTATGTCAATATGATCCACGTGTACAATTTCAAACGGATTCATATCATACATTCGGATCATACACTTTTGAAATTCCTTGACGACCAAGGTTCTCATGGTATTTGAATATTACATTCCTTTTCATAGAATTTGGCACACATAACAAAAGTGTACGGTCATTAACTGCTATTCTATAAATTACACCATTTCTTAGCTATTTATCCTGTATGACCTTAACTTTCTTTCTTATACCAACAATGCCGATCTACATTCTACATGCGTCATCTTCCTTCCCTCACGATGCTCGATCGTATGATCAAAGCTTTGGAGTTCCATCACCCATCTAGATATCCTAGCATTAATTTTTTTTTTTTGTTAAAGCCAATTTCAATACGATACAATCTTTTCCTATTTCAAATTCAATTCCATGGCGATACACTCAATATCTTCGCAACACATAAATAATTACCAGCATTTCTAGCTCAAAACTAGGATAACGACTTTTGACTTTAGTCATGCACTTCGAGAAATGAAAAACTGGATCAAACCTTAAATCCTTTTTTCGTTGCTTTAGAATTACACCGAATGCATGAGAGATCGCGTCATAATGCAATTCTCTTTCGACTTTAGGATTATAAATTGCCAAAATAGGAGTTTATGCCGATTTCATATCAGAAAATCAACTGACTTATGTTGTTTGTCTCAAAACTTGAATCTCGCGCCATTTTATAAGAGTTCGTACAGAGGTTCAGCAACAATGGACAACTTTTCAATAAATTTCCGCAAATTTTGCGTAACAACCGAAAATCTCTGAAAATCTTTTGTATTTTTGAGTTCAGGAAAATTCAATAGATCTTCAATACCCTTGGCTGTTGACCAATTCTGTCCTCATTTATTGCGTAACCCAAAAATCCAGTATTCCTGAAAAGAAATTCACATTTATTGGGGCGAGCTTTAATTTTATCTTTTACTAAGAGTCTGAACACTTTTCTTAAAGTTGCAAAGTGATGCTCAATCGTTTGTGTGGCTACTAATATATCGTCCGTATACGCCACTACATCACCAGAATGATTAAGATTTTTAAAGAGTACGATGTTGACAAATTTTTGAAATCGGGAGGGTGCTGGTTTTAGACTAAATGGAATGCATGAAAATTTATATTGGTCAAGAGGAGAGACGAAAGACGTTTATTTTTGTGACTCCCTCGCAAATAAAATATGTTGAGATTCATCTTCAAGCTCTAATCCTGAAAAAACTTTTCATTATTCAAAACATCAAGTTAATCATCAATTAAAGTCAAGGGATAATTGTAATTTATATTGTACTTGTTCAGCGTACGATAATCTACGCATATGCACGGTTCGCCATTTTTCTTTGTCACCAAAAGAACAGGGGATGCGTATTTGGAAATGCTTTGTTTGATACGGTTCAAATTAATCAATCTGTCTGAAATATTTTTGAAATTATTTTTCTCAGCATAACACAATCTTTTAGAGCCGAACTGAAAGAGCTTATGTTCTTTTAAATTTATTTTCAGTCCGGCTGCATAGATTTTACTTCACATCTTCTATTTTCGATCTTTCTTGTGTGCTATTACATACGCCATACATGCACACTGCCATCCAAACAGGAATTGACGTATCAGTCTGCTGTGCCTCTTTTCGATCCATGCTGTTCGTAAATCTCTCTCCACACAGGTCCAATTGGCCGAACAATCCTGTCATTGAGGATAGCTGTAAAAATCTTATACAGCGTGCTCAGACAAGTTATTCGCCTGTTGTTCCTAGGGTTGGACAAGTCGCCTTTTAGATTCGAAGTTATTTGAAGAAATTCATCAAGGAAGATATTTAACAAATTCTCAAATTCAAATTGCATTATTCCTAAATTGATTCAAAAATGATTTGTCTGTGTAAATCCATTTTAAAAAGTTTTATTCAGCAACTATTATTATGTACTTACATTTTATTAAAGAAATAAGTTTTATTAATTTCTACATCTTATCTAGAACTATTGACAGACTTTCGTTATTCAGAATAAGAAAGAAAAACAGAAAACACATATCACACTTACCCTAAGTTAGATTTTCATTTACCCTGATATAATAATTCATCATTAAAAATTATACATTGACTTTATATTTTAATTACCAGTTCCTTATCATATGTTGATGCGACTTCGGATCACAAACAATATTTTATTTTAGTTTTCCATATTTTTCAATTAACATAGTGATGGTATAAATTAAAAAAAATCAGTTAATTTGAGTGTTGTACCCAATTTACATTTCTCCTTATCTTCTGAGGTAAGTTCACTTATTCTATAAGGAAATATCATACTTATTTTCCTTCGTTTATGTGACATATTATATAGTCCACGACGAATATTATTTTTATCCAGTATTGCAAGAATGTCACCGTCAGAAGTTGATAGTACAGTATATTCTTGGTTTACTTGTATTATGTCGTCAAAACTGTCTTTTGTTAATTTTGTTTGAAGTTTTCTCCTACTGGCAGGAAAATAGTAAGTATGTATATATAAACCTGATTTCAAAACCTGACGTGGAACAGGAAATTCGGCAGGAGGCGGAATAGGATGAACTCCGGCAGGTGGCTGAATAGGCTGAACAGGATGAACTCCAGCAGGAGGTTGAATAGGATGGACTCCAGCAGAAGGCTGAATAAGATGAACTCCGGCAGGTGGCTGAATACGCTGAATAGGAGGGACTCCAGCAGGAGGCTGAATAGGATGAACACCAGCAGGAGGCTGAATATAATGAACACCAGCAGGAGTCTGAATATAGTGAACACCAGCAGGAGGCTGAATATAGTGAACACCAGCAGGAGGCTGAATATAATGAACACCAGCAGGAGGCTGAATATAATGAACACCAGCAGGAGGCTGAATATAATGAACTCCCACAGGAAGATGAAATTCGGTCGGAGGATGAAGCGCCAAGGACAGGTCAAGTTCGTCAGGTGAATGAGGTCTACCAGGAGGATGATCTGTACCAGTAGAAGAAGGTCCACAAGGAATGGGTTTGCCATTCCCGTAAGGGAAGGACTGCGAACTCAATTCTGTAATGAAAGAGAAACTTTTGAATTTTAATACTTACAATATCTATTGGAACATACATACACACATACAACTATGCGACCTGTAAATAAACTGTGTGATGTGAAAAGAGGGCCTTAATGTTTTTAAATGCTGGTATTATGATATTGGCATGTGTGTATGCTTGACGTTGTAAGTTATAATATTATATTGTCATAATTACCAATAGAATTGAGGATAACTGTTAAGAACCAGACAAGAATATAAACGACCCTCATTTTCTTCAAGTAGAACAGCAACTGATTATTACAGTAATAAAGCAACTGGTGAGGACTGTGTCGAATGAATATTCTGGTGCTTCATTAAAGTACATATCTATATCTATATACTATAGTCGTTATCTCATAGATCATCGGAGCCAAGCTTGTCTTTCTGATATTATTTATATTTCACAAATCACCTGAAGGAAATAAATTTAGTTAATAGATTCGTAAAAACTGATATCACATTTTATATAATCTTTTACGCTTCAGGTGTGGTATCTGTACAATAAAACTGAGTTAATGTCAAATTGTATGAAACTTTAATTCTCATATTATTTGCTTATAAAATTATCTGATTTTGTCAAGGTAACGTGAAATTGATAATATGCGTGTCTAAAAATGAGGTTTTATTCATTTCTTCAATTATATATTTTTTTATATAATGCATAATTTACATGACGTAGGGGGGAGAGTTGACCAGAGAGCGCCATACAGAACTAGCCAATCAAAGGGGTGCATTTTGTGGAGCGTGATAAGAAAATTTTGAAATAGTAGTCTGACAGTTGTTTACAGATCACTCATTTTCATGGCTAAAATTGTATAAAACATAATAAACACATGAGACAAAAAACTTCTTCAATCGCAGAAACCAATTGTATTTAGGTTTTGCATCTATCGCCGTAGATGAACTGATCATCCTCGCTATCATCCTAGCCATGTTTCTGGTAGCCTTTCCTTCACCATGTCAAAAATTCTTTCAAGCCAATTCGAAGCCTTCTTTAAGACATCGTGAGAAAGGTGCCACAATTCTGTCTCAATCATAATCGCATAACTAAGTGTTTAAGAAGGAAGAGTTAAGGCCTTCTTGAAAAATTTAGTCTGAAACTTTAAACAGTCTCATGGTGAATCAAATCACAGACTGCAATAGCATAAAATGAGACGCTAAGTGTCATTCTGCAAAAAAGCAACCTTCTTGTAGCCCAAGAATCCGACTGAGATGAGTACAGATTCCTAAAAACTACTTCTATGGCTATATTTGTGTCACTATTCCTCTTATCACACGCCTTAACGAATCATTCTAAACTGGAGAAATCCTTACTGATTCTGCCCTTATGAGAAATAAGAATCTTTGATCTAGTTTCATTGATCGTAAGGAATGTTGTTTTGCAATATTGTGCAATGATGTCCACGTTCGTTTAAAGATCAACTGAAGAGGCCCTGAAATATTCCCTTGAAGGGCACTCAAAGTTGCATCAAACGGTGAGATTTTCCATTTTAAAGTCCGTAAAAAATTTGTAGCTCGGATATCAATTTGTGAGACCTTTGATTCAATAAGGAATAAGAGACTTCCAATCAGCAGATTTCTGACGTGATTCGAGGTGAATACGATGAATTGGCAAACTCTTGCCACTCAGTTGACACCTTGAAAGGCAATGAGTCGTTCGGAATGTGTGGCACGAATGGTGCGATTTTTTCTTAGATTTTCCCTGTTTTTCTACATTATTGTGTGAATATTGACAATAAGTTGTGCTGAGCGTGGCTCTCTTATATGTGAAACTATTATTCTACCTGAGAACATTAGCTAGGTGTTTGGCCTAAGCACATTATCGATAAATTGACTGATTGATTTATAGAGGGGAAAGTTTTCCACAGGGATTCAGAAGGCTCCAAACTTGCATAGATACTTATTTTTAAATTAACCTGCGAAATTTGACTAACAAATGCAAAATGTTGCTAACGTTACTTGTGTTCATATGTCATAACCATGAAAGATATAATATTTATTATTATTGTTAGGGAAGAGACTAAAGGAGCCCCTAACGCTTGAGTAGTCTCATCGCATCCCCTCGTAGGTCTTTGCGTAAACCCCACAGCCCCCTCCATACGGAGAGGACCGGAGCCACGCCCTTGGCCGATATGTCTTACTCACTGATGCAGTTACTGCCCGTGAGTGCCAGACGCTTCCTCGCAATTGCGGGGCAAGTGACAAAGGATGTGAATAGCTGCCTCATCATCCTTTCCGCACAGGCGATAGAGGGGGCTATCTGTGAGCCCTATCTTATGTCTGTGATAATTGAGATTTCCATGCCCTGTAAACATTTCTGTTAGGACCCTGACTTCATTCCTACCGAACTTGCGTAATTCCGCAGCTCGCTCAAAGTCTAAGCTTGAACCCATAAGTGTTTTGGCCTGTCTTGGGCAAAATTTAATTACGTGGCACTGATATCTAATAAATATATTTAAAAATCTAATTAATAACGGGTCATTCATTGTTAATGTTTTTTTATGATGATAGCGTTAAAACAGCTAAGTCAAGTTTCGCAGAGATGTAAAAATTCATATACCTATATAATAAAACTGTGCTGACGTAACATTGCATAAAACCCTAATCTACTTATTATTCACTCATTATATGATGTGAGTTTCCCAATGTAAAATAAAATTAATAACACGCGTGTCAAAAAAAAAAATGAATCCCTACGTCTTTCTTTCATTTTATATTTTTTTATGTAATGAATAATGTACATGATGTATATGCTTCAAAACAGTAATATTAATATTGCGTAAGTGAGAGTGACGATTTTGTTTGGACGAAGTAAGATTTATCTAAGCGAAAATGTATAAATCTTTCCCACGTTTCGGTACACATGTCAGTTGCTCGTTAACGCCATCGAGCAAAAATTCTGCGCCACACTGATAACCGACTTATCAGCCACACAAGTGAGGGAAAAAGAGGCTCAAGCGATTTTTCTAAAACAGTAATATTTGTTTTAAATTTATTGGAGCCATCCATCATAACATCAAAGGCACTCATATGCGCCACAAAACATTTCGCAAATCTTGAAAATTGTCCGCAATACGGAGGTCTAAAAATTTTGCGAAGTGAAGACCAATTGAAAGAAACCAGTAAATCCAAAAATTTTCTACAGTCCTCCCTCGCGACGTCATTCGCGCTCATATGTCCTACACAAATTTTCGCAAATTTTAAAAATTGTCCGAGATGTGGTAGTTATAGCACTTTGTAGAATTGTTCAATTTAACAATTATCTGCATTCCTTCAGATACAACTTCAAATGCGCTCATATGCGCCAGACAAATTTTCTGCATATCTTGAAAATTGCTCAAGATATGGAGGTCATAACTTTTTGCAGAGTGTTGACCACTAAACAAAATTTTTCATCTGGTGCGAAAATGGCCTTTTTATTCAGGATTTCAAATGCGCTCATATGCGCGACCTTCGAAGTAGACAAAAACCATAATCAACCCTCTCATTACCACTCGTCATCGACCTACCCCGAACTGATGTCACCAGATAACTTTAATTTGCAATATCAAATTTGATAATGGGCTTTCCGCATAGAATTGCAAATGTGTTCATATGCGCAACCTTCAAAATTAACGAAAACCATAATCAGCCCTCTCATTACCGCTTATCATCGATCCACTCCAACGTAATAACATCATATGACTAATTTGCAACATCAAAGTCGATAAGGGGCTTTCCGCATAGGATTTCAAATGTACTCATATGCGCCACACAAATTTTTTGCATGTTTTAAGAATTGCCCAAGTTGGAGGTCATAACACTTTGCAAAATGATGACCACTAAAAAATACCATATAGCATAACTAGGAGGAGGTATTTTCACTTTTACGGAGAGGAAAATTTTTTCATCACGAATCGGAGGTAAAAAGAAATAACAACTGAATACCATTTCCAGATTAGATTCAAGCAAAGTGTAGCATTTTTCTAGTATTTACCCCTCAGTTTATGCCTGCATTACTTTTAGATTATTGAAATAGACCAGGGCCAAAAAGACCGTAATCTTATAGGAACGAAAATATGATTCTTTAAAACATGTTTGAGACACGCTTATACTGCATAACCGCGTAGTCTTTAATTGGTACTCCAGGTCCATCAAGCTAGCACCTCCACAATCGAAATTGCCAAATTTCTTCGTATCAGAATTTTGGGCTTTTTTTGGGCTGTATTGCCGATTTTTGGGCCCCTCTACTTTTTTTGAAAATTCAAATTTCGAGTGGATTTCCACTTTATGAAAATAAAAAAAAAATAAAAATAAAAAACGACAGAATTTTGGACTATTTTTGAACGCACCAACAAGCAATTTCCAAAAACCACCCCTACTAACAATAAAACTACCCCCTATGTAAAAACTCAAACTCTGAAAAAACAAAGTGCAACAAGAGAGATTCTGTTAGCATTGATAAATTCTGATACCGATTGCCCCAAAACAATCCTCAAGTTCCGAAACGACCCTCTTTGAGAAATTTTAACTTTCACAGATTCAAATTTCACAAACTGAATTCTGCTACATTTTCGGTTTTTTTTAGGCTCCTGAATCCCCTGAAATCCCATCACCAAAAAATAACCTTTACGTTTCAAAATCATCCCTTACATAAAGATTCAATATTTTAAAGAATGGAGCACGCCTAATTTGTGGGCATCATTTTTGCTCCATAGAAATACCAACTTCGCCTTTTGGGCTGCAGCCCTTAACGCCAAAAATCAACCCCTCTGTACCACGTAGATATTACTTTGCTGAAAAGTACTTTTTTTCAGAACATTTTAATGTTAACAGAGACCCTGATTTTTGGTCTCCATGAAAATAACAATTTGGATTTCAGGGCTCCAACACTTGTAGCTAAAATGCAACCCCTCTCTACCACGTAGATACTACATGGGCTGAAAAGTCTTCGGCATGACAATGAAAAAACAATATTTTGAATAAAAAATTGGCTTTATTCTTCGACATAATCTCCATCTAGAGTAATGCATTTATTGTAACGGTCTTC
>JAUMHM010000071.1:5622777-5640261 GCA_032362435.1 Melikaiella ostensackeni | reverse complement strand
CTGTCAATTCAGTAATCAAATCGTCGAAAACTGTGAAATGTCTTGATAGTGGTGTGTCACTTGATAATTTTAATCCATGCAACTTCTTTCTTAAAGCTAGCTGAGTTGCAAGACTTCTGCGTTCATAAATAACGTCCAAGTTATGTAAAATTTCTTTTGCAGTGCACTCTGCCTTAGCAAAACCGAGATATTCATTTTCTCGTAAAAAACGTGCTGTATTTTTCGTTATATGGATTTCAGGATTTCATCCGACCCCGAATACTAGGTAACTTTTATTTATTTATCCTACTATCTACTTCCGCAAATAAATGTGGGGTCAGGGCTGTGCTCATAATTGGGGGCAACCGAAAAAGTTTCTAAGTCCCATTTATCCAACGTCCTTAAATTGTAACTTTAGAATCAACCAATCCTTTTCGGAAAGTTTCTGGATTAAATCTTGAACACCTACTTCGCATTTAACATCATTGACTTTCACAAAATTAGAAGAATTCTTTAGAAAGGATTCCAAATCATCAAAACGGATCTTATTGAGTAATTCTGGGTTAACAACGTTTGGCAATAGTAACAGAATGAGCTTCCTGATTTGCGAGTACAATATATGAATTAGAGGTTCTTCTTTTTGGAACATTAAAGTGAATTCAGTCGTGAATACTTTTGCCGAGGAAGCGACTAATTGCGAGGCACTTTTCAAGAAAGGGTTATTTAAGTAAGCTACTACGTCTAAGTAGTAGGTAATTTTAACTCTTTTTGAATTTTACTGAATTCGTTCACATCGTAAGTTTTTTTTGTGAAAATAATTGTAAACTTTGATTATAAAGTCAGAAACATCAATGCTAAAACAATCTAATCCTTTTACTAACCCTTCATGTGCGATGTGAATATTGCAGGTGCCAATGTCAATCATGCGCTTGAAATTATGTTCTTTCAAATAGTAGTCTTAAAAAAGTCGCCTCACCTTTTTATTCACGTTAGGTCCATCACAACCCAACGTTAATACTTGAACAGAAAATCTGAGCTGTTCTCGAATATCATGTGTTGAAAATTAAAAAGGTAAACAAATCTCTAGCCGATAAAAATGAAATACTTGCAAATTTAAAGCATTTCTAATTTATTAAATATGGTTTTTTTTTGTTTTATGATTTTTTTATGAAAGCATTACAAATTTGAGCATTTCTAATTGAAATACAAAAATTTCAAGAATATTATAATTCATTGTTCAAAATTGAACTACAGGTTTAAAATAAAAAGTTATTAACTTGGAGGTCTAAAAAATTGACGAATTACAAATTCGAAGAACCTGAAGTTACGAAAATAATATTAAAGCTTTCAAAATTAGAAAAAAAAATGATAAGACTTTTTATTGTGAGCATTTAGATGTGATTTAAAAATGGGCCACATAAGAAATATTATAAATTGTGGAGAATTTTTAATCTATGATTTGAAAATCTCTAATGTTAAGTCTACAATTTCTGATTTTTGAATTTTTCAAAGCTTTTATTGCAATTTCAGACGGCTATCAAGGAGCGCCAAGATAATAGAAAATATTACACAGGTTAAATATAACAAGAACGTAACTTGATTTCAGGAATATTCTAGAATATTCCAAAAGTTTTTTCAAATGATCAAGAACTTGAGTATCAAAATATTTCTGAACTTATCCACAGTATATTTTAACATAGTTTAAAACTAAATAGTAAATAATTACAGATATGTACGAGTAATTAATAAAAATGGTAAAAAATGAAGTTTTCCATGGATATTTTTACTAGATGTCACAGCTATTCAAATATACTTTTCAATTTTCGGGGATTGTATAGTTGCCGTGTTGCATGTTCCATATTATTTGAATTTTCATTCTTTTTATTTTAATAACTTCCAATTATTTGGTAATTCACATGTTTCGGGTAGTAAAGAACTAAATTATGTTTAATAAGACATGACTGAAGATATTTTAAAAAATTACGTAACGTAAGCGGGGGGTGGGGGTCAAAACGATTTTGTTGCGGATAGTTACATGGGGGAAGGGAGGGGTACAAAATTGGCAAAAAATGTGTTACTTAATTTACGAATGGACCCACGGAAAAACCTTTTTTATTCCGACTTCTTCCAGACCATTTTAAATAGTCTCGAATAGGAAAAACTCCAAATAGTAAAATTCCACACAGTTTATAATATCTCCGAATTTGAAAATTTCCGGTAATAGATAATTTCCGAAATAGAAAATTCCTGAAATTGTAAAATTGCGGACACAGGAATATTTCCGAATTATAAAATTTCCGAATCTAAACAATTAAAAAATCGGTTTCATAATAAATAAGTACATAATGAAATAATAAGGAAAATAAAGGCACGACTGAAGAATCCTGAAAAATAAAATTCCCGACACTGTAAAATTCTCGAAAAAAAAATTCGGACATTATCTATTATCGGGAATTTTCAAAATCGGTAATATTATAGACCAATCGAGAATTTTATTATTTGGAATTTTTCAGGGCGTCTACCCGACGGATGATTTTAAATTCCCGATCATTTCCCGGTTTTCCCTGGTCAATTTTTCATTTTTCCATGGTCAATTAATAAACTTAATTAAACTTAAACTTAACTTAAAACTTAACTTCAACTTAACTATTTACAAACTGATAAAAGAGCAATAGTTTATTTTAATGTTTACTATTCGCTTCAAGGTTAATGTTACTATCGTAACCCATTTTAGCAAAATAATGCTTTTTATGTTCATTTTCAAGACATCTTTATACTTCCCATAAGCAGTCAAAAATTATATTATTTATGAAAGAGAAAATAATGGAAATACACTACCGCGACTTAATATGCGGACACCCATTTTTTAGTATTTATTTGTTAATTTTATAAATTCTGAGTTAACATTTTTTCCTCTCAAATAGTTTGGAGGATATCTAAATTCTGAATGTAATGATGGCAGGATGAAGTCATTTTGACGATTTTTAAAGAAGCTATTGTAAAAATAATTAAATGTGTAATGTTTTTAAAAATTTTTAATAACACCCAAAGTAATAAACATTTTTCGATGTTCTTGTGCTCATTTACAAGGTGAATTTGTGTATAATCGCAGTAACTTGTCTGATTAATTAAAAAGAATCTTCTTGCTTGGTGCATGCAGTTCAAGTTGGAACAACAAATATGGACAAATTTAAATATTTTTTTCTGCTGAGAAACAAATTTTAAAAATATGAAATAAGTAATCATGAATTTTCTATAAAAATTATTTAAATTATACATTTGATTTTTATTATTATTTTTTTACACATGAGATGACTTAAAATTTTTCCAACTTTTTTATTTCAACTTTAACCTCTTGCAAAGTGCAAAAAAAATTGAACAATTATGTTGATAAGTTGCTGCGATTCCTTGAAAATTTACCTTGGAAATGAGCTCATGATTATTGAAAAATTTTTATAATTTTAGATTTTATTTGAAATTTATGAAAACATTAATTATTACAATTTGCACTATTTTTGAAGTAGCTTCGTAAAGAATTGATCAAATAACTCCAACCTGGGCTCATTTTATTCATAATTTAGATATAGCTTCCAACCTATTTAAGAGAAAAAATTAAAAATTCCGAATTAATAAAATTAACAAATAAAAAAGTGCCAACAAATAATTTTTTATTAAGAAGAATTATTTATTTAAACATAGTTACTTGCATGTTTGTGTTTTCTCGTACACTTTAGACAAAAGTCGTAATTTTCATTCAATTTTAATTAACAAGAGCTCATTTTATTCCGTGAAAGATTCTTCACAGCTGTATTCGTTACGCTTTTATGGAAATAATTTTATTCATGTATTGTGTGTACAATAATACTTAGTTATTCATTTTACGAATGAAACATTTTTTTAAATAATATTCAATAAAAAACATAGCTTTGAATTTTAGATTCTTTACAATAAAATTAAGAATGAAAGTAAAAAAATGTTCAATTAAACGCCTTGAAATGAAAACTGTTCAACTTTAAACGCTTTAGCTTGAAACTTGATTTTTTTAAAACCTTTCATTCACAATGGAATTTGAAAATACTTAAAATTGGTCAATGTGTAACGTTTAGTTTTGATATTCTTGATTAATAAATATTTGAAATAAAATATTTTAGAATTCTGAATCTGTCAAATTTTCCAAAATTTCCATTTTGACAATTTTCTTTTTAATTTGGAACGTTTTTAAGCTCCTTCCTCTTGAAATTGGTCATTTTTTAATAAATTCTATTGGAAACCACACTTTCAAGTTTAATATTGATTAATTCTGAATGCTTCTAATTTGTAAGCTAAAATGGGCAAATGTTTTTAATGCTTGAATACTCCAAACTTCAAATAGTTAAATTTTGAAAGTTGTCAAATGGAGATTGTTCAATGTTAAACTCTTGAATGGAAAATTTGAAAAATAAAGAATTTTGAAAAATTCATTGTGTTATTTTTTAGTTTTCAATGTTTTTGGTTGGAAATTGTCCAATTTTAAAGGTTCTCAGCTTTAAATATCTAAATATTGAACAGTTCAATTCCAATTTCGAACAGTTTTGTATTATGTTTTAAAACGTTTTATTTAATTTACGTTTATAGATTGAAGGAATATGACAAATCTGTTGAACGGAATTTTTTGCAAATATTTGGATGAACCACTTCAATGCTTCGTAATCTCTCGTGATCGAAAAAACTGAGATAACATACAAAATCCCGGTCATTTTCCGATTTCCTAGTCAAGTAAGCACCCTGATTTTAAATTGTCGAAAATTTTCTAAGTTCGGGAATTTTCTATTTCGAATATTTTATTTTTTTGGGAGAATTTCTCTGTGTCGACAATTTTACAGTGTCGGATATTTTATAATGTCGGCAATTTTATTTCGGGTATTTTCAAATTCAGTAACATTATGAACTGTCGGGAATTTTCCAATTCGAAAATTTTGAATTGTCGGCGATTTTCTGATTTCGATAATTTTCTAATTTCGGGAATTTTCTATTTCGAATATTTTTTCGGGAATTTTCCAGTGTCAAGTATTTCATTTTCTTGTGTTTTCAGTCGTCCCTATATTTATTTATTTTTATGCATGTCTATATTGATTTTATTTATATTTTTTTTACTTTATTTCTCATTCTTTAATTTATTTTTATTTTTATTGCACAATTGATTCTTGTTTATTCCTTTCTAGCATCATGCAAAAGGGAAGAAAAATGCGGAAGGAGAGCAGGTTCGCAAGGAAGAGAGAAAAACTCGAAAGGGTGATATTTTAAAAGTACGACTGAGAGGTCTGGATCGGTTTCAGTACTGTCTCACAGCTTGTCGAACTTCCAGTGCTAGTGTCCGACATGAAAACACGTATAAAAATCCACATTCTAAACATTGTTATACTCTTCATGTTCCAAGTCCCATTTTACACAATAAACCACCTTTTAAGGATATATAAAATATAAAATTTATATTAAAGTATTCATTTCTTTAAAGGGAAGATCGAATTCCGCGTACCAAGACCGATTTGAAGCGCCAAATGTCGACAAAGTTGATATCGCTTATACCAGGATGTTTGCGTTTTACTACTTCCAAGACTTCGTTCTTGATTTTTTCCTGTACAGTTCCTTGCACCTGCAATGTATTTGGTTTAAGTTTTTGAAAAATTGAGAAAATTCAAAGATAATTGAGAGGCTGAAAGTAAAAACAGGATAAGAATACTTTGTGAGTAAGAAAGGAACAAAAACTTTCTAGAGTAACAACGGAATTAAATTTTTTCACGGTAAGAACGGGCTAAAACTTTTTCAGGGTGAGAATGGCACAAAGAAATTCTCAGAGAAAAAACGGAACACGTGAGCACACGGATGGGAATTTCGGGATATGCCGCGCTTGAACCGTGGCCCTAAATTACAGCTTTGGATCAAAATTTTCAAGAGGCCTGAATGAAAAAAGCAAAAAAGCAAAAAAAATAGTTTATAAAAAATGAAAAAAAAAATTAGATAAATAACTGCGATTCTGATTAAAATTTTTTTGAAACAGTGTTGTTAGAGCATGCGTACTTTTACCAGGCTACTGCAAAGTTCCGGGGAAACAGAGATGGCTATCGGACATGGACTAGTATTTTCTTTTATGTATGACGTCGGAGGTTCGCGTATAGAAGGAGCATTTTTTTCTAGTTGAAAATTAGTTTAATATTCTTTAATCACAAAGCTTATCTTCGGCAGACTCCAAACTATAATTCCACCCCGAATATATACATCAGAAAACCCCAAAACCCACACCTTGCTTCTTAAACGGAACCTATTATGGCCGGCCTTACTTAAAAAAAAATTCCAAATTCAAAAAAATCATATAAATTATCTTTCGGAGACTCCAAACCTTACTCCCATCAAATATATACAACAACTACCCCCAAAACTCACCCCTTACTCGTATAAATAAAACTTTCATGGCTCGCCTTACTTACAAAACCCAAAAAATTCCAAATTAAAAAAAAAACATATAACATCTTCGAAAGACGCAATTATTTTTAAATACACGCGGAAAATTCTCCATTCATCAATTGGTGTTCATTTTTAAAAAAGGTTTATCTTTTATGGTAACAAAAATTTACATTTGTACGAAATACAGTTAATTATTATTATGTATTCCTACTACAAATGGTCCAGGCGAAACTGACTGCTTACGTTGGAGCGCACTTGATATAGACTCAAGGCCATTTTAGACCATACTCGAAACCGTGCTTCAATCAAGGTCCCAGTGTATATGATTTTTTGGATTTGGAATTTTTTGGGTTTTTTAAGTAAGGCCGGCCATAACTGTTTTCGTTAGACGAGTAAGGAGTGAGTTATGGCGGTTGTTGATGTATATATTCGGGGTGGGAATATAGCCTAGAGTCTTTCGAAAATAACTTCTGTGGTTTTTTGAATTAAACATGTTTTGGGGCTTTGTAAGTAAAGCTAACCATAACGGTTTTCTTTAGACGATCAAAGGGTTTTTGGGCTTTTTAAAGTAAGACCGGCCATAATAGTTTCCATTTGAGGAGCAGGGGTGAGTTTTGGGGGTTGTTGATGTATCTATTCGGGGTGGCATTGTCGTTGAGAGTCTTCCGAAGACATGTTATATGATTTTTTTGAATTAGGAATTTTTTGGGGTTTTTTTAAGTAAGACCGTCCACATTAACTTCCGTCTGAGAAACAAAGGGTGAGTTTTTGGTATGTTGATGTACATATTCGGGATGGGAATATACTGTAGAGCCTTGGAAGATGTGTTATATGATTTTTTTTAATTTAGAATTTTTTGGGGTTTTTTTAAGTAAGTATTTTTTGGAATTTGGAAGTTTCGGGGGTTTTTTGAGTAAAGCCGGCCATAATAGTTTCCGATCAGGATAAAAGGGTTAATGTTGAGTTTTTTAATGTATATATTCGGGGTCGGATAATAGTTTGGAGTCTTCCAACGATAATTTATATGATTTTTGTGAATTTGGGATTTTTGTGTTTTTTTTTTCAAGTAAGGCCGGCCATAATACTTGTGGTTTAAGAAACAATGGGTGAGTTTTGGGAGTTGCTGATGTATATATTCTGGGTGGAATTGTAATTGGGAGTCTTTCGAGATAAGTTTTGTAGTTTCTTTAATCAACATTTTCTTTGGGGGTTTGTAAGTAAGGCGAGCCACAACAGTTTCCGTTAGAGGAGCAAGGAGTGAGTGTTGGGAGTTGTTGATGTATATGTTCGAGTTGGGAGTATAGCTTAGAGTCTTCCGAAGATAAGATCTATGACTTTTTTCAATTTGGAATTTTTTGTGGTTTTTTTTTAAGTAAGGCCCGCCATAATAGTATCTGTTTAGGAGCAAGGGGTGAGTGTTGGGTTTTTTTTATGTACATACTCGGGGTCGGATAATAGTTTTGAATTTGGATTTTTTTTTTAAGTAAGGTCGGTCATAATAGTTTGAGTTTGAGGAGCAAGGGGTGAGTTTTGGGGGTTGCCTGACGTATCTATTCTGGGTGGCATTGTAGTTTGAAGTCTTTCGAGATAAGTTCTGTAGTTTTTTTAATTAACATTTTTTTGGGGGTGGTTTGTAAGTAAAGCGAGGCACAACAGTTTTCGTTAGAGAAGCAAGGAGTGAGTTTTGGGAGTTGCTGATGAATATGTTCGAGTTGGGAGTATAGCTCAGAGCCTTCCGAAGATAAGATCTTTTCTTTCTTTTTTTTTTAATCTGGAATTTTTGTGTTTTTTTTAAAAGTAAGACCGGTCATAATAGTTTTGGATTGAGGAGCAAGAGGTGAGTTTTCGGGCTTCCTGATGTGTCTATTATGGGTGGCATTGTAGTTGGGAGTCGTTCGAAGATAAGATCTGCAGTTTTTTTTTATTTACAATTTTTTTGGGGTTTATAAGTACTTAAGTAAGGCGAGCCACAACAGTTTTCGTTAGAGGAGCAAGGAGTGTGTGTTGGGAGTTGATGTATACGTTCGAGTTGGAAGTATAGCTTAGTGTCTTCTGAAGATAAGTTATATGATTTTTTTGAATTTAAAATTTTTGGGGGTTTTTAAATAAGGCCGGCCATAATGGGGACGGCGATTTGTCAAGCTCGGCGCAGAGGGCAGCATCGAAAGTGGAGACATGCCTTGTACGCCAGAACAAGGCATTATCCGCAGTTTCCTTAGATTTTTGTTATTCGGAAAGCGACATGCTCCTTCATTTTTACACCCAAATGTCACACACATACCTGGCATTTCGAAAATAATGCTTTAAACTAAAAACTCTTCGACTGCGGTATCAGGGACTGATAAAATGCGAATAAAAGACGATACCGCCATTATAACTGCCGTTTGGTGTCTCCACGCTCACTAGCGCTCCTAGCGGCCTTAAGTGTCAGTCGCCGTCCCCATATCTACTTCTCAGGCCTAGTTATTTCAGAAGATTTCAAGTTAATACAAGTTACTTTAGGAAACTTAGTTAATTTAGAATACTTCAAGCAATTTCAAATTACTTCAGGATAAGGGTACACCTGACTTTATGAGTTGTCAATCTCTTGTTGTTCACCATTTTGCAAATGCAAATAAAATTGAATCTGAAGACCGTGACAATTTGTCTTGTTTATTTCCATTAAGTTAAAAAATCTACACAATGAAACTATGGTACGTACCTCTTCACACGATACCAAGTAAAGGCCCTTTTCTATTCCAGAGAACTTTTTGCTTAATTTGCACAATCGATTCAACAATTCAAAGCCGAGCCCAACGCAGGTGTGATGTTCGGGAGTGATGACCGGTTGATATTTTCGGTAGAAGCGGTCCATTAGAGTTTCATCGCTCTCTTTGAAAGATTTGTAGAACCTGAAAATATTTCAAAATGGTAAGTAGCTGAATTAAATAATTCAGAAATTGTGAAGTGAAAAAGGCTTTATGACCAACCTCAGAAAATTATCGACGGTATCGTAACGATTTTCGCGCAATAAGCGCTGCGTTTCGAGTTCAACGCATCCCGCTAGATCCTCATATTGTTCAATGGTTGGAACATTCAAGGTTGGAGACTCGTAGTGTGCCCAAACCGGTAAAGGTAAAGGCACGTTCCTGATCCAGGGCCCGCGAGCCTGTCCAGACGGCTGACAGCAAATTTCCGTCGTCGTGAGTCAACTTGGCCATTCACTGCCCCAGCGTCCAACTGTTGGCACGTAGCCATTCTCATCCCTGCAGCTGCTTATTGGCTCCACAGGGCTCTCTCCGTATTGTCTATTCTTCTCTCGCTCTGCAAAATCAAATTTTACTTCGTCACATTTTCCAATTCCGATAAAGATATTGGTTATCGCTCTTCAATAGGATTGTGCCACTCCAAATTCAATCACCGTCTACTATTGAATTTGGGACAATAGAATTGAAGAAAAGAGAAGAGACCGAAAAAGAGAAATTAAGTACCTTCTTTAAGGAAATAATTGATTTTAGAAGTTTCATTATTAGTACAAAGCATGTTTAGGTAGAACGTACTCAATTACGAAATGAAGAAAGTGAATCGAATTTATTTATTTGAAAATGCATCGAATTTATTTATGTGTATTAATCAACGTGATTCCTCATTATCGCAAGTTCTGAATCGGGAAATATGTTTGAAAATAAAGGTCTCAAACATTCTGATTACATTTTTGTTCGAATGACATATGTTAACTGAGACGCATTGAGCCTGTTTGCCTTGGTTTTTAAACAAATGAGCTAATCTTTCCGATAAGCTTGGCATTTGTTTATCGGGAGTTGAAGCAATTAAAAATCAAGGTTGAATGACGATGGCCAGATAGCAATTATGTTTCGGAATATTCCTATCAACCAATGAAAAATTCCAGAAAAGTCAAACAAAAGCTTTTCGAATAGGACATATTTATAAAATAACAGTTCTAAGAATGTTTAAGAATGGTACTTGTTTATAGACAATACTGTTTTGAAAAGATTAATGTCTCCCAGGCAAGTAATGACTTTATATCCATTAAATGGCTGGCGAACTTAATGACATTATTAAGGTGAAAGGATAAAGTATGAAAGGATCAATGAAGTAATTTTCTTAGGATTTTTTTCCAATTGGGAATACAGATTCTTTAAAGAGATATCTAATAGTCTGTACAATTATAAAAAAATTGACTATTCCAAAATTGAGATAATTGAAATTCAAATAATCACCTTATGCACGTAAGTCCTATCCCAGGCTATCGAAAATGAATGCCACACAGTTCACGTTAGAAGCTAAACTTTTCTTACGATTTTTTTTAAACCAAGTAAACATAAAAGGGCACAATACAGAGGCTCTGTGAAAATTTCAGAATTTTTTGCCACTTGATTCATGAAGTAGAGCCCTGAAATTATGAAAGAACAGAGCTCAGAAAGCTCTTTAATATTTCTATTTAAATACGTCTTTAAGTTTAATGCCTGCTGGCTTGGGTGATCCTCTACTAATGAAATGTCTCCAGAAATCTCATAACAGAAGATCAAAGTTTAAAATAGTGGAGCCAAATAAGGTTTATACCTCGGAATCCAGCATCAGTCAACTGATTTTTATGAAAACTTTTGCATTGTGTTGCTAAAAGTATATACTAAAAAGTTATACATTTTTGATACTTATAAACTTAATTTTTTCAGGGTGTCTATCCGGCGGATGACTTTAAATTCCAGGTCATTTTCCGGTTTTCACCCAGCCAATTTGAAATAGTTCAAAAGATTTGAATGATTTAAAACGATTTTTAAAGATTTCAAAAGATTTCTAAACGTTTCAAGAGATTTAAAAAATCTCTGATTTGGAAGAGGGATTTTTAAAAAGAATCATAATTCTGAGTTGGAACATCATATAATTTTTGGTCATAAGAATTACAAGTTTGACTTGAAACAGAGAATCTAGTGAAATAATAAATTATAATTCTGAATATGAACAGGGACTTTTTAAAATTCCCTTTCGCTAAATCAGAATTAAAATTATTTTCCAAAATTCCTGTTCCATGTCAAAAATTCTCTGTTCCAATTCAAATAATAATTCTTTACGAAAATTCCCTGTCCTAAAGTTAAAATTATAATTCTTTACGGAAATCCCCTGTTCTAAAATGAAAATTATAATTCTTTACGGAAATTCCCTGTCTCGAAGTCAAAATTATAATTCTTCACGGGATTTTTTTTTATTTAATTTATTTATTCCCCGTCCTAATTCAGAATTATAATTATTTTAGAAATTTTTTTATATCAATTCACAATTGAATTAATATCCAAAATTTCTTGTTCCCAGGCGTCGTTTATAAATGACGTCACGCTATTACAGGGAGGGAGGAGGTTCATGAAAGCAAGACACTAATGGTATCAGGATACGGAAAATTTGAAAATTCGTGACAATAAGAGGGGAGGGATAAAAAATGTCGGAAAATTGTGTGACGTCATACATGGACGACGTCCAAGTCAGAATTATATTTATTTACAAAATTTTCTATTATAATTCAGAAATATAGTATCCCTTTTTCCAAAATTTGGAAGAGGAAAGTTTCAAATTGTGACGAATTCTGGCTTGGAACAGGAATTTTTCTTTCAACTTCTTTCTTCTACATCGGAATTGAAATTCACTTCCAAAATTTACTTTCCATTTCGAAAATTCCCTGTTCTAAGTCAAATTATAATTCTTTTAGAAAATTCCCTGCCCCAAAGTTAAAATTATAATTCTTTACGGGATATTCCTGTCCCAATTGTAAAAATTACATTTCTTTACAGAAATCCCTCGTCCCAACTCAGAAGTATAATTTTATTCCTTTAGAAAATTCCTTGTTCGAAGTCAGGATAATTGTAATTTTTTTCGAAAATTTCTTATTCCAACTGAGAATTATGATTTTTTGACAAAAACCCTGTTCCAACGCTGAATTAGAGTAATAAAATATATGAAACCACTTCAATTTACATATCAGTATTTTCGAGACAAAAATCTCGGTCACTGAAACAAATTCCCGATCACTGAATCAAATTCCCGATCGTTTCCCGGTGAACGAAGTTTCCAGTTTTCCCGATTTCCCGGTCAAGTAGACACACTGTAACAGTAAAAAATTCAAGAAAATAGATTAGAAAGTTAAAGAACTTGAATAAATTAAGTCCTAGAGCCACAACGATACTGCATATATGGATTCTGGGGTTGCTGATTATGAATATAAGATCAAGAAAATTAAGTGGCAGAATAAAAGGTTTCAAAATTGATAGACTTTTAGACAAAAAAAATGTACAGTGTGATTTGGCATACATATTGCTTAAGGCATTGATATCAAACGAGTTTGACCCGAGATGAAGAGTGAAAACACTCTTAAATCGAGAAAAGCACCCTCCAAAAATGGGTTTTGACGATTATTTCGCAAAGAGTGCAACGGACGAAAATGCATTAGTAGACAAAAATAGTGCATCAAATTTACAACAAGAATGATAGTATGCACTTTTCCTGTGCGGGCCATGTTTTCCGATTAATCAACCCTCGGAGTGGAGGGTGAGTCTTATCGCGTGGGTCGCAGGCTCGAAACTATTCTTATATTGGAGTTCGAGTGTAATTTGTAACAAAGCTAAATAATTTTCATACAGTTTGATTAATCAAATGTATTTTTTAACATCTTTGTAACATTTATACTTTATTTTTTCGAATATTTTTTTTTTTGGTAAAGAACAGTTTCTTTTTTTTTTTTTTTAAAGAAAAGTTGATATTTATGACAGCATCTGAGTGTAAGCATTCCGAAAGGACATGATCCAGCGATAAAGCGGCCCGAAATTTTTCCACTGCCAAAGGCGTCCTAACAGAAAGTAGCTAAATTCGTAGGACCCCTGCCATGAATCGTTTGCATACATCTAGCGATCTAGCCTACGCCTTTGGCAGCGGAAAAACTTCGCGACGCTTTATTGCCCATACTCTTTCGGAATCTGTCGTAAATTTCAATTTTTTTTTACAGAAAAAAATAAACTAGTTTTAAAATTAAATAAAAATGTCACAAAAATGCTAACAAATACTCTAGATTAATCAAAATTTATTTTAAAAATTGAGCTTTTTTACAACTTTCTACTGCAGTTGGAAGCTGAGAACGTTAATCTATCTATTATTGCTCCTAGTTTATAAAATTATTATGTTCTCCTTAATTTACAAATGCTAAAGTTTCAGTGCCTTTTCAAACTATTGATATGATTTTTGTCACAAGATTTGTACAAAATACAGTTAATTAATATTTTGTATTCCTAATGGAAATGATTCATACGACCCTGACTGTTTACGTCGAAGAAATTCTTGGAAGAGCCCCTTGGCCATCGCAAGCCATACCCGAAACCTGACATAAATTCAGAGTTCAGTTTGCGTCCGTTTCTTATATCATAAGAAGGACCCAAGATGACCGGACGCACTGTTACGCAGATGGTAACTTCAGCGTCAACGCAATGTTCCGGTGACGTAGCAGGACTAGAGAGACGGTAAGTAGGGAAGAGGGGGTACCACCCATGGACGTATCGTCGAGGCCTGAGCTAAAATTCGGTTTCCTCGATTAATTGGTGTTTTCACCCTTCATTCTGAGTTAAAACGTTTTAGTTTGACATTTTAATTTATTTTTACCTTACATTCATAATCAGCAACCTCAGAATCCATATGCACAGTATTTTGCGGCTGTACGGCTTAATTCATTCAAGTTATTTAACTTTATAAACTTTTTTTTTCAATTTTTGAACAAAAATTGATTTTTTTTAACTTCTTAGTACCTACTTTTAGCAACACAATGCAAAAGGCTTCATAAAAATTCGTTGACTGATGCAGGATTCCGAGCTAACAAAAAATGTTACCGAATTGAGAAATTATTTAATTACTTGGACGTGACCTAGAAAGAAAAAACCCTTTTTCTCAGTCAACTTTCAAGCCAACACATTATGGAGATTGGTGACTCCCCCGACTGGACAATCCATGGAAGTTGGATTCGTGGAATAAGTCAATGATTCACCGCTCACAAATAGTCGTACAACGAATAGGGTTTGTGTGTTGAGTTTATCGATCACGACGTCATCGGGTAAAGCCATACTGAGAAATCTTGGAGTGCCACGTGACTGTGCTTGTTCGACCTTTGATAAGGGAATTCACTTATTCACATTGCGCAATAATACTACGTTGTATTCAATTGGAGCTCTGATGTGAAAGGATCTTACAAACACTTAGTAGATAATACTTTGATAACTGATAAAAAAGAATGAGCTGATTCCAAAGTTCAAAGCCTGTTGCGACTCAAATTACTTACTTTTTACTTTGAAAAAAGCTATTAATGTCATATAATATTATTGAAATTAAAAACATTTCAAACCTATTAAATTAAAGTTGATGTTGTCAAATAATTTTTTTAAAATTGACACTTCCATATTTGGACCCCCAAAATTGAACACGAGGAGGGAGTGTAAAGTCAATTTTGTCGATCCGTGATCAATCAAAAACGTCCAAAATTAACCAATTTGTTATCGGTTGCCTATTGCTCTGAATAGACGCACTAAAAACTTGGAGAAATCCGATAATAGTACCTGTGCAATTGTGCAAAGTTTTAAAGTGAATCTGCACTTCATATAATGAATATCCGGCAATTTCCTAATTTTTTTTGCACTGGTAGTCCATTTTTCTCAAAATAGTAAAGTTTATTTGAAACCACTAGGAATATTGAAAAATATTTTTAGATACCTAATTTTTACAGGTCTTATGCACATACATCGAATTTTGATTGATAAGAATCAAAAAAATTATTGATAGATTATAATATTATGTTACCATATGGACAACTGAAAGTCTCGCGTGATCTGTTATAACACCGTTCAGTGTCAGCTTATTCATAACTAGGCCGTACGTTATTTAGAAAGGAACTAAAATCGAGGTCGTCTTTGTACCCATAGGGTGAACTTGCACACGCCCAGGAAAGCCTACCTTCACTAATTGTCTTGATGTGTAATTAATAAAATGTATTATTTTTGAATAATATAACTAAAATAAATTTCAAAGAGTACGTAAAAAGTTCCAAAACAAATAACTTCAATAGCCTTGGTTATTATTTCCACGATCTATTATGCAATATATTTACAAAAGAAGAAGACCGGGCTTTAAATTAAAAAAAACTCTACACATCCGATTGGAGGGATTCTTCAAAAATGACACAATGCTCTGTGGCACGTGTTTAAAGGCAAACACGGAAAAATTCAGAATATAACGAAATAAAATGAAACCTATTGTTTTCTTCAAGAAATGTTTACATTGTTTCGTGGCACTTCCGTTCGTGGAAGCGAATGTGCGTAAAGGGGGCGATGTTCTCGTGTTAGAATTAGGAAAACATGGACTCGATTTAATCAACTGTTTAGAAATGGATATTCAGTTATTTACAGAAGGTACTTTATATACTGGATTAAATATTTGAGAGGAGGTATAAAATAAATAAAGATTGCACTTACCCATACAATGAGCACACCAAACAAATAAAAACTTTCTCTTCGAAACACTTTTTAACCACTATCTACGTTTCCGAAGCCCGTCGCGAACTGATTATATAGACTCGACATCGCTTAAAAAAGGAAAGGAAACTGAATGCGGTGTTGCCACGTTTCACGATAGAGCGCAAGTCATTGGCTTGTGACCGTCCAGTCAACAACACCGACCTTGGTCACGTGGTTACGCGCGAATAGATGAGCACACTACAATGTATTTCAATTACACTAGAAAAACTCATAATGCGATATTTTTTGCAACGTAATAGGGACTATTCTGTCTCTTTCTAGCAAAATAATACTGTAAAAAGTTAATAGCGTTGGCATTTAGTACTAATACATTATGCTACAACCCAGAGAAATGAAGTGGTGAATGACAGAAAAGAAATACGAGAAAACCTGCGTAATCCATTCTTTTCGACTTGATTGGTAGAAAATGACGACAGTGATAAGAAATTCCTATATGTCGACACTTTCAACCTATAACATTTAGCTCCACTAAAAAAGGAAAATAAACCCATAAACAACGGTTAAATCGTCTGGGGGTTCCTTAATGGGTTTCCCTTATATTGTATTGCCCATTCAATTATTGACTATCTCCTATAATAAATGTGATCAAAACTCTTTTTTACGCATGATAAAAGGATGTCACATTCTTCATTTTATTGATCCTTCAGGAACTCTTGTTGACGACTATATCCCTGTTGAAATCCCTGAAAATATCTGTCTGAATCCCTGACGACTATCCCTGTTGAAAAAATCCCCGTGTTGTTTTTGGACAGAATTTACTCGTTGAAATCATCAAGGATTTTCGAATTTCTCGCGGAAATTCGCGAGTACCAATTGAAATGAGTACCAATTCAAAAAACATCGACTTTTATAAAATTGCGGTGCACCTTGATATTTTTTTTCTAAATCATGAAAAAAGATAATTGTATTCACAAACGGCGTTAAAGCTTCAATAGAGAATATCTCTCAAGCTAATAGAGATAAGTGATTTTAAATTTAAATACAGGTCTCCGAATTTTTCTCAACATATGAACAACATTATGAAAAATACACAAAATAAAATTTTTTTCATCAAATTTATCATAACACTCATATCCCTTTTGTAAGCCTGTACAATTATCATCTATTGCAATTTTCTCTAAAATCAAACATATTATATATATATTGAGTACCATTGAAATAATTAATAACTTTAAAAATATTGATTTTAGAGAAAATTGAAAGAGATGAAAATTGTGTAGATTTACAAGAAGACTGCGACTGTATATTGACAGATTTGATGAGAAAAAAATATTATTTTGTGTATTTTCCATATTGTTGATCATATGTTCAGATTATTATGGTTTATAAATCATATCAAATTATAGTGAACATCAATACGAATTCAGAGACCTTTATATTTAAAATCACTTATTAATAATCTGCAAGTCTACGCAGATAATACATTCCGTCAAAGATATTATATACATAGATGCGGTAAGAGGCGGCAGAGTGGGGGAAACCGGCATTAGTAAGGAAAGATAAATGT
>JAUMHM010000071.1:5593069-5607997 GCA_032362435.1 Melikaiella ostensackeni | reverse complement strand
GGTACGATGTTCTTTTTCAAATCAATGTTGTTAGTAAAGCGCTTCAAGCAAAAGACATGGACATCGCTGAATGCGTAGAAATGCTGAATAAATGTTGTGCATTTTTAGAAGACTATCGAAAAAATGGGTTTAAGCGAGCCATTATTACAGCAAAAGGTCTAGCAGAGGAACTACAAATTGAGCCGACATTTAAGCCAATAAAAAGAATCAGACGTGTGAAGCGCCAGTTTGACGAAATTGCCCAAGATGAACACATCGTTTGTCCACAGAAAAAGCTAGAAATCGAATTCTTCAATCCTCTGTTGGATACAGCTTTAATGTCTATGAAGGAAAGATTTGAGCAGCTAAACGACTATTCAGGAACATGGGGTTTTTTGTACAATGTAGATAATCTACCAGAAAGAAAAGAACTTTTTAAATCATGTGCCGATCTTCAAATTAAACTCATGGTTAATTCGAAATCTGAGATTGACGGTATTCTGCTTTGCGATGAATTAATAAGTATGAAAGCTTTTCTTTCTGGTAAGGTTAAAGGTAAAAATAATCCGCTAATGGTATTGAACTTTATAAAGCGGCACAGTTTACAAGATTTATACCCGAATATATGGATTGCTTTGCGAATTTTATTAACAATTCCTGTTACTGTAGCAAGCGGAGAACGAAGTTTTTCTAAACTAAAATTAATTAAAACTTATTTAAGGTCTACAATGTCACAAGACCGACTTTCCAGCTTAGGAACTTTATCAATTGAAAACGATATAGTCGAAAATCTAGACTTTTCTGCTTCAATTAAAGATTTTTCCGATAAGAAAGCCCGAAAAGTTAACTTCGGACATTAAAAAAACTTAGTTTAAAATCTTAACCTACTTTGTTTTCTTTGTACTAATTTGTATGTATTCTGAACCTATGTTTTCTGAAATAACATGATTTTTCTGAGGACTCGTCGAACGTGTTTTGTTTTTTTTTTCACCAAAAATCTCGAAAATCTAAACAATATTGACATTTTTTATTTTGAAAGGGGCGCCATGAAAGATTTTGCTCGAAGGCGCCACATGGGCTTAGGCCGGTACTGAGCATAGTGAGGATTATTCAGGGCCGGCACAAGGTACGTGCGAACCGTACCACCGCCCGGAGCGGCAAAAACTGGGGGGCGACATTTTGCGTATCGAATATTTTGGTTTTATAATAACAAGAGGAATATTGCATTACATGTTCCGAAAAACTCGTATACATTCGGTGTCTATTATTGAGGCGCATTTCCATTAGAGAAGACTAGAGATTTTTTTTTAAAGAAGGCGCCTTCTAAAATAACCCTGATGGAGCGCGCTCCACCGTCCCTCTACCGAAACACACATATATATTTTTTTTCCGACAGCTGAATAACTTAACTTTCTATTATTTCACGGCAATCAAACGGTGATGACGGAATTAGGATTATGCTGCTGGCATAATAAATATCTGAAGAAACATTTATTCGAAAATGTCTGAAAAACGCAAGAAAGAATCAGGAGCTTTCTACCAAAGAAAGAAGAAGGAGCATGAAGCTGAAAATAGAGTAGTGGCAGCAAATTTTTCCAAATTTTTCAAAAAGGCATCGGAAATCGTTCACGGTGAAGAAACTGTAAAGGTATGAGCCAATTCATTAGAAAAAAAAAGGTTTTTTGGTACTTATTCAAAGCTGAAAATATTCGTCACTAGTGAATTTTATAAGAACATGTGATATTGTTCGAATTACCATATTTTGATTTTTGAATTGATGAGTATAAATAGTTCATTTTGATTCTCTTAATCATCAATGGTTATTTGGCATATTTGAATAAGGGCGGTATACATTTTTGTCTAGCTATTTCTCTTTAAAAAAAACGGCGGCAAAAATGAAGTTGCCCGGAGCGGCTAAAGACCTCGCGCCGTCCCTGAGATTATCTGATATTAATTGCTGTGGTGAAAAACCAAGCATACGAGATACTTCTTCACTGATTGCAAGGAAATTACGACATTTCATCTTACAATCATCTTGACAAATTCTGTTAATTTTAGCATAACAATTTTTGTGTTTTTGAAAAATTAATTCTTCGTGTTCTCGAACAATCGGGGTTTGGTTTATCGCTCAGATGAGATCGCCTACCTGTGGGTACACACCAGGTCGAAAATTGGAGAAAATAGGACTTAACCATTCACCAATCAGATTACCTGCTGTATATTCATCTCTCATAGCATTGTCACTGATCTCGAACAACTCTTCGTCACCATTAAGAAAGTAAGGAAGCGTGTATTTAGCAATTAAATCCTTGCCATCGATTATCCCTCCTTTTGTATTTCTTTCGTAATTTTCCTCATTTTTTTCTTCCCCCAAACTACATTCTACATTCGTCATGAGAACTATGCGATTTTCCATTTGATCGGCCGACTCGTGTCTTAAATGAAGAAACGTTCTTGGCTGCATTTTTCAAAGTGACATCTGATGGTAGCATTCCTATACTGGAATGTCGCACATTATTATACCCCCTTTAATCTGTTGTAAAACATCAATGTAACGATGAGTATTACGATGAGTAAAATAGCACCACATACGTTCTCTCAGTGTGCGATTGAATCGCTCAACTACAACAGCCTTAATATTTGGATCACGCACGGCAAGAAATCTTATTTCTGGTTTTGATAACAAATTTTGAAAACTTGCACCAAGAAATTTTTTCCTCTATCTCTGTGAAGACAGGGGGGAAATCATTTTCCACTTTTCTCGAAAAAACATTCAAAAGCCTTCCGCACCTCATTCATAGATTTGTCTCCAAGAGGCTCAACCCGAGCGTATTTACTCAGGACGTCAACCACCACCAGTAGATACAGGCATCCATCGTTGGAATCTTTCAAATGCTTTAAATCAACTAAATCTGCTTCCCACAAATCATCTAAATTTGATATATCGTAACTGGTTCTTCTGAAACGACGATGAATAGATATGTGTAGATTATATCAATCTTGAGATTTTAACCACTCAATCACCTTTGCACGTGAGACTCTTCCACGTACAGCGTTTGAGAGTTTTCCAATACCCCAGTAAGAGGCTTCGTGTAATGGGTCAAGCTATATTTCTTCTAACAATTTCATTACTTCAGAAACAATGTTTCCCACTTTTTACTCCTTCTCTTTCCTTGAGACTTAGCTGACCCCCTGGTGTACGCAGTTATTCGGTTCCTACTTCTACTTCTATTTGGACTGGCAGTGATCCTCTCGTATTCCTGGTTACCACAAATATTGTCTCCATCCTCCGTCATTAGTCGGTCATAAAATTCAATCGATATTCTGGGTCTACTCCGGCTAGCTGACTCTCTCGAAGAGATTATATTTTCTTCCCAATGCTCTGCTTTTTCGATGATCTATTTCGACACACCGATTCCGCGAATGATTGCGGCAAACTGGCCCCTACCCGGAAGATTCATCCTTTTTCTCAACCTCAATGCATCGTTTATCAGATCGCTAATATTTGCATTTTTCACAGATTCACCATCTATAAAGAGAGAACCACGTGAATTCCATTTCACAAGTTTTCTAGCTGATACAATTTCCATTTTTCACGCTCATCTTCCTAAAATGATGAATGTAATATTCGACTGATTTCAGCATCCAGTCTGGTCATAACATTACCAGGTGTTTGTGTAGTATTGTTGCAATTGTGATCTTTGTAATATTGACCAGAGAAAATATTATCTACAGATTTCATCGAGGCAACTGGTGTTTTTGTAGTTGAAGCATTAGACTCTGATCCGAGTCCCTGTCGTAGAAATCCCTCCACCTGTTCGCTTGGCACCAAAATCATTTTTCTCGAAGGTTCCATAATTTCAAATGGAAAAAGGATACTCATTCCCTTGTATTAGTCGAGGTGAAAATATTTGAAAGACGGGTACCGATAATCGGTGCAAGTAACAATGCTAAAAATCCACCCTTTTGAATGATGAAGTATTTTTTATTTTTCCAGGTACCGTGCGATGCTGCCAGTCTTTTAAAAGTATGTTTGTGTTTTTTTAACTTGCGTTTTTCATGAGTTTTCATAGGTATATTCTCCGCCAAAATATTCAGAAAGCACTCGCATATACACTTCACGAGCTCTGCATTAGCTGTTCTCAGAATCACTTTTCGTTGATTACGATCGAGGCGATAGAGTGTGTGCAGTGCGGCCGTGTTTTCTTCACCAATGTGTTCACGTGCAGTCGATGCCATTACAGACGTACAACTGGTATCTGATCAGCTCGGGCAGCTTCTTTTATATTTTTTACCGATATGTACACATATGAAAACCCATCGGTTGGAAAGATATTTATTTGAAGTCGACAATTATCGGGTGTAGATTGTTTTACACGAGAAGAAGATAACCATGAGGTTTAGATGTCGCGCCCTGATAGGCTTCTTATAAAAAACGCGAATTTTCTAGATATATTTGTCGAGCGCAGTGATGAAATTGAGCTCGGTCTTGAGGATTTTAAAAAACAACAATATAATTAGTGTTGAGTGATATATCCCTTTGTCCATGTCCCTGATGAAATTAATTTTGCGAGATCAAGATAACACTCAGATTTTTGTGGTGGCTGCCTTTATTGAAGGGATCTACGATTATACTGTTCGTGACTTCTCTCATCAGATCGTCTATGATTATAAGCTTAGGTCGATTATTATCGCTAGAATAATCAGATGGCTGCGGCTAACCTTCTCGAAATTCGATAGTTTTAGCTTATTCAGAATTTTTCGACTGCCACTCTGAATAGTAAAACAGAATACGTTCAAAATGTGTGTCACACATGATACCGATGTAGCCTAACAATTTTTTGACAAAACATGTTTTTCCACATCCGGTTGGTCCGCAAACCATAGCGGTGAATGGATGTTGCCAACGAGGGTCCATTTTCTATACTGACTTATCATTCATTATACCTCATAATTTATAGCAATATCACGTAGTTTTTGCAGAAAAAAAGTATTTTCTGAAAACTGATCAGTTGATAAGCACGAACGGTGTGGAGCCAATACAAGCTTTCCGGTTCTACACCCGGAACGCGTATAAGCTTTTTTTTCGGTTCCGCGCACGGGCCAGACTTTTCAAGCTCATAGAGCCTGACTCACATGCCGGTAATCAGGTAGTTCCTGGTACCCGCGTTCCCGGATCGCCTGAATAAGCTTATTGTCAGACGATCATACGCGTTGGCAATCCTCGCCGGCCGATGGTGTGAAAATCTAATTCTTATATTTATTTTCAACACTTTATCACACATCAACAACAGAGAGAGAGAGAGAGCATAGAGTTTATGACGTTTTCCCTTCTGCAAACACTTCTAATTTGAATAGCTAAAAGCCTTTACAACCTGCTTTCAAGTGTTCATCGCAGGGTGAACGTCACACTATTTCTTTGTGTTCTAATCTGGGCAATGGTAGTAATTCGAATAAAACTAAGAAATTTCAAAAGTGATTTTCTTCCTCCATTTAATAAATGAATCAAAAAATACAAATTGGGTTTTTTAGAGTATTTAAAATGTAAAAAAGAAAAAACTGAATTATGTTTTTGTAAATATTTTGCACGGGAAAATGAGTTCGAATAGAGTGTAAAAATAGACAGGGAGTTACGCATGTGTATCTTTCATCTATAAATCATTCAAAGTTTTATAAAATTTTTTGATATAACCAGGAACCCCTAAATATCTTATACATTCACTTAAGTTTTGTTCCTTGCCTATTCATGGGTTTTTACCACACCAATAGTTCTCTCTACATTTTTCTTTTCAACTTCTCCTCCGATAAATCCGTTTTTTATTGTTAGCCATTAATTCTGTCTCGTGCTTGTTGACTCAAAAAAAGTTTTAATTAAAAACGGTGTTTGAAATTTCTTGCAATAATATAGTATAGAGATAAAACTTAGTTTTCGGTCATAAAGTTATTATTATTCTTGATATTATTACTCGAAATAAGACTTCAGTATGAATTTTCAACTAAGATAAATGGTTTTTAGAACTTTTTTTGGAGTCATATTTTTATCATATGGCCCACAATCGATGTTTCAGATTATCAGCCTGGAATGAACGATGAAACGGTCAGAAAATCATTGTAAGATGTTTCAGGAAGTATCATGGATTTTTAACTGGAGTGCTTGAAAACTGTTCAATGTAAAGAAGATTTTAGGGGATTGTATTAAGATATTCTCTTTTCTAACATCAGTTTCAGATTAGAATATTTGAAAGAAAGGCATGCCGAGCCGTTTGTATTTTCATCATGAGATTATACATTAAAGCTTGGTTCAGTGCGCCAGTTGCTGTGCAAGCTCCGTATTAGGACCTTCAATTTTTGCAAAATATTTACGCCTATGAGAAAATCGATTCTGATATTTCCCATACAGCATTGAAAAAGTTTTGCAGTCATTTATGTTATTGGACACCAGAAACAGCAGCATTGTCATTCTTCGAATAGAAAGTACCCCTGATATCGAAAAAGAGGATGATCGAAGCTCTTGACTCTTCGAACTCACCTTCTGATGCCGCCAAACCAGGGATGGATCCAGAAGCAATTCTCAGGAGGAAAGGGGTGGAGGGAATCATTCGCTATTTCAATTTTTCTCACTCAGCCAAACGACTAATTATTTACTTCAACAGTGTTCCAAAGTTCGTTGAAAAAGGGATTGAGGACTCCATCACAATCAAGTCACGACAATTCTTCGATCGTTCCGAAATATCAATGTCTTTTCTCGAAATGCCGCCAGAAGAATGAAGAGCCAACAAAGACTATCAAAATGGGCTGTAAATACTAAAAAATCTAAAAGTCGTGAATGATACTGCAGAAAGAGCAATCAAATTAATGACCGATTACAATTCAGTACACTGGAACCCACTCTAAATGCCCCTAATATGAAAGACAAGGGGTCCAAGGGGGCGAGAGAGAGCCGTTGCGTGGTCAGAGGCAGTGTCTCCACAACAACGCAGGAGTGTATTAAGAAAGCGAGCTGATATAAGTACGTACGTATGTACGACCCTGATATATGTACGTACATACTTAAAAATCAGTACTTTGATAAAGTTTGATTTTCGAGCACAAACATTTTCACTTTCATTATGATATTTTAAAACCAAAATGGCAAAAATACAAAAAAAAAAATTTTTGTTGAGACAAAACTTAGCAGAAATGGTTCATACAGCCCTGATTGTTTATGGTTTGGATAATCTCGAGATGGAAACGAAAGCCATTGAGGGAATGAAGGTACCCTTGTCACGGTCTCTATAGCGGGGTTTGAGTGTATGTATAAACTTCCTTTTTTTCCTATTTTCGCATTCCAATTTCCTCCTATCATTAGTATCTCTTCCTCTTCTTTTACATATGTGATTTTATACCTCTTTTCTTCTAGCGTCTCTTATACTCCTCTGATTATTCCCCCACTCGTTGGTATGTATTTTTTTGAAGTTTGAAATAAATGTCAGGTTTTCGATGGAACAACAAGGGATTCTCGTTTACTTGGTACTTTTTGCCACAATAAAATACCACCTGCTTTGATTTCAACCAGTAATCAACTGTTGGTGGTAATGAGAAGTGATAGTTATTTGTCTGCTAAAGGTTTTAAGGCTGAATATAAAAGAGCATGTGGTGCTACGATAAGAGTTACAGATCAAGGCATTCTGAGTACATCTTCAACCTTAGTATTCAGAGAAGAAGTTTCTAACTGCAGTTGGATTCTGGTATCTGACGATCCAGGTAAATTGAACAACCTAATTCAAGGAATGTAAACCATAATGGGGCCGTTCAAAAACTGCGTCGCACTGGCTGGGTCGTGAGGTGATAAGGTTTTTGTGACCAAGGGGGAGAGGGGTTCACGCAGAATGTGACGTCACATATGGTAAATATAAATGTGTATAACAATTTTTTGAATTCCTTGAAAAAATGAAAAAAAGTGATTTTATTTTACAAGTAGAGCATCTTAATATATATTTGACACTCTTTCCCATATTACCCTCTTTTTTAGACGAAAATTCAACTATTAAATTTTTCATTGAGAATTCATCTTTTTGGATAAAAATTGAACTACATGGCTGAAAGTTAAACTACTTTTCTAAACATTTATCTTATTGATAGAAGATTTAACTATTTTGTTCAATTTATAGCCTAATATAAGAAAATTACAATTTTTCGCCCAAATTCTAGTTCAAAATTTTCGAAAGTTTTAAAAATTAATAAATTAAAAATTAATAAAAAAATTAATTTCAGAGTTTCATCAGTTTAGTTGAAAATTCATCTCCTTGGTTGAAAATCCAACTATTATTGGTTAAGAATTCACCTTTTTTTCGTTAAAAAATTTATTGTTTGTTTAAAATTTTAAGTATTTTGCTCAAATTTCAACTCTTCTGTTGAAAAATTTTTTTTTGTTGAAATAAACTGTTTTTGATTTAAAACAACAGTCTTTTTTGGTTGAAATATTTATTATTACATTTTTCATTGAGAATTCATCTTTTTCGTTGAAAATTAATTTTTTCAAATGAAAAAGTAACTATTTCATTCTTAGTTAGAAATTGTTCTTTCTTAGGTGAAAATTCATGTATTTTGTGCAAATTCGCCTTTTTTCGGTACAAAATTTGATTAAAAATTTAACTATTTTCTTGAAAATTCGTTTTTTTGGTTGAAAATAAATTTTCAAACTAAAAATTTAAGTATTCCATTATTGGTTGAAAATTGATCGTTTTTAGTTGAAAATTCAGCAATTTGCTTGAAAATGTTATGTATTTTTTTGTGAACTCATTTTTTTCATAGCAAAATAATCTTCTTGATTGAGAATTCAACTACTTGGTTGAAAGTTTAATTACCTTTTTGAAAATTCATTTTATTAGTTAAAGATCCATCCCTTTGCTTAAAAGTTTAACTATTTTGTTAAAGTTTTTTTTTGTTGAAAATCATTTTTTTAACTGCTTTAGCTATTCCATTTCTGGTTAAAAATTTATCATTTTTAGTTCAAAATTGAACTATTTTGTTGAAAATTAACTTCTTTGTTTGGTTGAAATATCATTTGACCGAATCCATTTCAAATCAGGCAGACAGTGCAACTTCATGTCACAGAATCATCGCTTCTTAAATATGTTGTTTTTCAAAGGAAATAAGATCACACGTATTTCACTGTTTCTAAAAAATAATCATTTTCGCAAAGATATTAGTATTTGAAATTTTTGGGTTGTTTTTCAGAAATACACAATTTTTTAAAACCTTCATAACTTTTGACCTAATGGAGATATTTAAGTTTTATTTCCTGCCTCTAGTGAGATCTATTGTCGTCTTTCGAAATCCCCTAGAAAATTAACAAAATAATAAAAATTAACAAAATAGTGGCGGTTTTAGTGAGAATATTAAAAGTCGATTTTCTCAGAAATCCCATCTCCTCTTTTGTTCGAATTTTTTTGCTGAATCGGTACTCGTATAAGAAAGACATTCTTCGAGTTTTGTGTGGACTAGACCAATTTTGTTGTAACGAAAATTTTTTCGAGAAATTGAATTTTTGAATTTTTCCAAACAACGACAGATTCGACAAAATGCTAAGAAACAACTTTGTTCATTTAAAAAATTTCTAGAAAAAATACTTCTCACTCTTTTATGATATCCTGCATTATTCGCAAGAAAAATTAGAAGAATTCAATTTTTTGAAAAAAAATTCTCGTGGTCACAAAAATGATCTGGGCTGCATAAAACTTACAGAACGTCTTCTTTATATGAGCAAATTTTTTTTTTAATATCGAATACAATAAAAAAATGGGATTTTCCATAAAAATCAATTTTCCATGTTTTCAAAATTCAGCGAGGAAGACAAAGTGAAATTTAATAGAAAACCCCACTTTCTTTATTCTATCCAATATTTAAAAAAAATGCGTGCTAATATGTAGAAGACGTTCTGTAAGTTTTATGCAGGCCAAATTATTTTTGGGGCCACCAGAATTTTTTTCTCGAAAAATTAAATCTTTATTTTTCTTGCAAATGATGCAAGATATCACAAAAGAGTAAGAAGTATTTTTTGTAAAACTTTTTAAAACTAGCAAAGTTTTTTCCTAGCATTTTGTCGAATCGGTCGTTGTTTGTAAGAAAAATTCAAAAATTCAATTTCTCGAAAAAAAATTCTCGTTACTATAAAATTGGTTTGGCCCGCATAAAACTTATAAAATGTCTTCCTTATACGAGTGCCAATTCAGCAAAAAAATTTGAGCAAAAAAAAGGTGAGGTTTTTGAGAAAATCGACTTCTAATATTTTCAGAGAAACCGCCGCCATTTTGTTAATAATTAATATTTTGTTAATTTCCCGGCGGATTTCGAAAGGCGACAATACATTTTACCAGAGTCAGGTGAAAAATCTTAAATATCTCAATTAAGTCAAAAGTTATAAAGGTTTAAAGAGAAAATTGGTGTTTTTTTTTTTAAATAACCTTAAAATTTCAAATGCTCATAACTTAGCGTAAATGATTTTTTTATCAACACGGTAAAATACATGTGATCTTATTTCCTTTGAAAAACAACATATGTAAGAGGCGAATGATTCTGTGACTTGAACTTGCACTGCCTGCCTGATTTGAAATAGATTCGGTCCCTATTACATTTTTCGTTGAGAATTCATCTTTTCGGTTGAATCCTTTCTTGGTTAAAATATCATCTATTATATTTTTCGTTGCAAATTACATTTTTTTTTATTGAAAATTCTACTACTTGGTTGAAAGTTGAACTTTTTCATTAAAATTTTGTTGTTGGAGATCCATCACTTTAATTGAAAATTCGACAATTTTGTTGAAAATTTAATTCTTTTGGTAAAAATTCAATTATTTTGTCAAAAATTTAATTTCTTTTTATGCGACTACTTTGTTGAAATTTCATTTTTTTGGTTGAAGATTCATCATTCCAGTTGAAAATTAATTTCTTTAGTTGAAAATTTAACTACTTGTTTGAAAATTCAGCCATTTGGTTTAAAATTCAGGTATTTTGTTGAAAATTCGTCTTTTCGGTAGAAAATTAATTTCTTTGCTTGAAAATTCAACCATATGTTTAAAAATTTATCTTTTACGGTTGTAAATTCAAGCAATTGATTTAAAATTTAATTATTTTATTGAAAAAACATCCTTTTTGATTGAAAATTAATCTGTTGTTGTTGAAGATTAAACTATTTTGTTGAAAATTTGTTTCCTTTCGGTTGAATTCAACTGTTTTTAATTTAAAATTTAAATCTTTTTGGTTGAAATATCAACTCACATTTACATTAAATTAAATTACATTACAATTTTCATTGAGAACTCATATTTCTGGTTAAATTCGACTGTTTTTAATTGAAAATTAAATCTTTCCCGTGTTGAAATATCAACAACTATATTTTTCGTTAAGAATTAATCTTTTTTGATTGAAAATTCAACTACTTCGCTGGAAGTTGATTTTCTCATTTATTCGTTTTTGGAATGAAAATTTGTCCTTTTGGATTAAAATTCAACTGCCTTTTTAAAAAATGGTCTTTTTGACTTGAAAATTCAAACATTAGTTGAAAATTCAACTATTTGGTCAACAATTAAACAATTTTGTTGGAAATTCGTCTTTTTTGCTTGTAAGTTCGACTAGTTGGTTGAGAACTCATCTTTTTTGGCTGAGACTTCATATTTTCGGGTTCAAAAATACAAATATTTTGCTGAAAATTTAATTGTTTTGTTGAAAATTCGTCTTCTTGAATTGAAAATTCATCTTTCTTGGATTAAAATTTCTCTCTGTCGGCTGAGAATTTAACTATTTGGTTAAAAATTGAACTATATTGTTGAAAATTCGTCCCATTTGCTTGAAAGTTCAAGTAGTTGGTTGAAAAATAATCTTTCTTAGTTGAAAATTCATATTTTCGGGTTTAAAAATTCAAATATTTTGTTCAAAATTAAATTATTTTGTTGAAAATTAGTCTTTTTTGGTTGAATTTAATTGTTTTTGATTCAAAATTGAAATATTTTTTGGTTCAAATATCAACTATTACATTTCTCGTCGATAATCCATCTTTTTGGTTCAACTCGGCTGTTTTTCATTTGAAATTAAAATCTTTTCTTGGTTGAAATATCAACATTTTTATTTTTCGTTGAGAATTATTCTTTTTTGAATGAAAATTCAACTACTTGGTTAAAAGTTGAAGTTCTTTGTTAAAAATTCATTTTTGCTGTTGTAAATTTAACTATTTTGTTGAAAAGACGTTCTTTTAGATTGAAAATTCAATTGTCTTTTAAAAATTGGGTCTTTTGGCTTTGAAATCCAACTATTGCTTGAAGTTTAATCTGTTTTGGTTAAAATTTCGATAATTTTGTTGAAATTTAAACTTTGTAGGTTGAAAATTCAACTATTTGGTTAAAAATTCGTCTCTTTTTCTTCAATGTTCAACTATCTGGTTCCAAATGTAACTGTTTGGTCTAAAATTAATTTTGTTTTTGTTGAAAATTCAACTATTTGTTTGAAAAATCCTCTTTCATGGCTAAAAATTCATATTCTCGGGTTTAAAAGTCAACTATTTTCGAAATCATTCGACTTTTTAGTTTGAAAACTCAACTCTTTCATTGAAAACTCAACTCTTCCATTGAAAACTCATCTTCCCTATTCTTAAGAAATATCACCCTATTTCCTCTATTTTGAGAGCATATTGGGCTGTGATATATGTTCAAATATTATGTTTGTATGCTTCGCGTTTTATTTTAGGTGTTTATAAAATTATATCGAAGGAAAAAATTTTACTTAAAGGAGGGTGGGGTATTCGTATTTGTGACGTCACCTTGGGAGGTTCGAGCTTCAAGTGATGGTCCGTGACGAAGAAGGGGAGGGGTGGAAAAAGTGTTCAAAATAGCGTGACGTACTTTTTGAACGGCCCCAATTTGAAATTGTCCGAATTTTTACCTTTCATTGTTTCTTCTCATTTCTAGATGATCACATAACTCTGACCTTTACCCACATGGATTTCGCAACAGTCTATAATGATTGTGGAGGTCACTATGTTCAGGTTCACGATGGTAATTCTGTTGAGGGACCATCTTTGGGTATTTGGTGCTCGAATAATGTACCTCCACCAATAACTAGTAGTGGAAATGCATTAACGGTGAATTTAGTAGTTAGTGGAGAAAATGCAGATAATTCCTTCATCGCTTACTATTCTCGTTTAAACACAGGTATGTTTGCAGTTTTCAAAATTTAGGGTTGAATTGTCATTTACAAAATAAGTAGACGTGTGCAAAATAACTCTATCCGATTTTAAAGCGATTTTGACGTGAATCGAATGTCGGATTTTTCGACATTCGACGCGCGACCGATCGATTCGAAAAAATCCGATCCCAAATGGCACGCGTCAAATGTCGGAAAGCGACATTCGATGCGGGCAAGATCGGATCGTTTCCTTTCCGATTCGATTCTGAGGCCCGTCGAATCGGAAGTATCACGTTCGATCCGACAGAATGCACACGTCTAAGAATAAGCCATTTCCCTCGACTACAAAACGAATTGTTTTTCAGCTTGTGGAGGAAATTACACTGCATTGAGTGGAACACTGACATCACCTAACTACCCAGATAGTTATCCTATGAATGCCGAGTGCATTTGGGAAATATACGTGTCTGCTGGGAATGGAATAACTTTGAGCTTTGCGGAATTCGGTTTAGAATCTAGCCCACATTGCAATGAGGATTATTTGGAAGTTCGAGAGGAAAATGGAATTGGAAAGTTGCTGGGTGTATTTTGCTCTGAAACACCAGAAACAATTACTTCTAAGACAACACTGTGGATTAAATTTAGGAGCAATGGGGTTGGTACTGCCTCTGGATTCAGAGCAAATTATGCTCTGATTCATGGAAGTGATCTTAATGGACCAGTTGGAGAAATTGCATCGCCATTGTATCCGATGCCATGTAAACTGGATGACGAATTTTCGTGGCGTATTACTGTTGAATTTGGTTGGATAGTTAAGATCGAATTCAATGAATTTTCGCTGGATAGTACCCCTCCTGATTGCTTCATACAACTTTCTGTATGTAATTGAATTATGTGGTCTATAGCATGAAAAAAGTGAAACTGTTATGCTTCGTGGGAAAGCGGTAGAGTTCTTAAGGAAATTTCTTTGACTGCGGTTTTACGGGAGACAATTTCACGGCCAAACGCTTTATTATTTTGTATAATTTTTTGCATACGTATTTTAAATATTATTCTCTTTTTTCTTTCGAAGCTATTTTTTAGCGAAACTGTTTCTATTTTGTTTGAAAATTAGAAAAGTGCAAATGTAGTACGCCTCGCATAAGGCAACCGATCAGGGTGAGTCATGTCAGCTTTATCTGGTCAAAGATGCTCCAAAGACGGCCGAGCGTCTTCGACCAGAAAAAGCTAACATGCCTCACCCTGATCTGTTGCCTCATGCGAGGCGCACTACAATTGCATTAAAAAAAATTTTTAAATTAAATAGAAACAGTTTTACTAGAAAATAGTTTCGAGATAAAAAGAGAATGACATTTAGAATATGTATGCAGAAAATTATACCAAAATATTCAACCGTTTTGCCGTTGAATTGTTCCCTGTAAAACAGGAGTCAAATAAATGCGTTTGAATGTCCAAGAATTTATGTTAGGCAAATGCTCTCGAGAATATGCTCAGCATTTAAACTCTAACAGAGTATTTACAGAGCATTTAAGAGAACTTAGAGCATTTATTGTTTAAACAAATATATATCATAATACAAATATTTCTTATAAACACACCTTGAAGTGAATTAAATATATACTTGAAATAAATTATACTACATGGGCTGAAAAGTCTTCGGCCTGACACTGAGATGACGCCACAAACAAAAAATCTGTATGCTTGTCATAGAGTACCAACCTTAACTAGAATACTGACAAAGTTTGATGACATTCCATCAAGCCATTCTCAAGTTATTGTTCTTGAAGTGAC
>JAUMHM010000071.1:5553872-5592969 GCA_032362435.1 Melikaiella ostensackeni | reverse complement strand
TCAGATTTGCATTGATCATATAATTATCTCTCACATATTTATTCTTTTGTTTGCGTACGTAATACTTGAACAGCCCCCAAGGTATTTTAATAAATTTTGCAGGTTTTCAGGAAATATCAAATTTCATGTAATTTCACGGAATTTTATCGTACCTTTAAGGATTTCGAAGATTTTCAAGTATTTCAAGTTATTTTCAAATATTTTAAAGAATTTTAAAGATTTTAGGATATGTTAAAAGGATTCTCATGGAATTTTCAATTGATTTTAATAGTTTGAAGGGGTTTCAGAGAATTTCAAAGTTTTTACGGTATTCTCAAAAAACTCCAAGGCACTTGCAAGAGCTTTCAAATGATTCAAGGGATTTCAAACGATTTCAAAGAATTTGAAATATTTTACGGAATTTAAAAATATTCCAAGGATTTTTAAATGATTTCAATAATTTGAAGGGCTTTCAATGCTTTTCTAATATTTAAGGGTATTTTAAATGACCCCAAGGTATTTTGAAGAGATTAAAAAAATTTCAAGGGATTTTCAAGTTTTTCCAATTTTAAGGGATTTAAACAAATTTTCATGCGTTTGTGAAGAATTGCCCAGAAATTCGGAAGATGTGAAAAGATTTTACAAGACCTATAAAGTTTTAAGATATTTAAAATTTTTTAAATTTCAATTAAAAATTTTTTTAAATGATTTTAAGGAATTTAAACAAATTTTCAAGCGTTTGTAAAGAATCACCTAGAATTTCGGAAGATGTGGACAGATTTTACAGAACCTATAAGGTTTTAAGATATTTTAAAAGATTCAAAGGGCTTTTATAAGATTTCCTAGCATTTCAATAACATTGAGGGATTTTAAAAGACCTTAAGGCATTTTAATAAATTTTCCAGGATTTCAGGAAATATCAGCAGATTTCATAGAATTCCACGGGATTTTATAATATTTTAATGAATTTCAACAAATTTATTCACAAGAAGTGAGGAATTTCGTAGTGTTTCAAAGATTTGACGAGATGTTCAAATATTTGTTGCAATTCATTTGAATTTATTTGGAATTCACCCTGAATTCTCATTAAATTATCCTCAAATCTTTTAAATTCTTTTGTAATTCTCTTGAATTTTTTTATTGCACTTGAATTCTTCTAAATTCACTCAATTCTACTCAATTCACTGGATTTTTAAAAAAAATTTCAAGTTTGTGTTTAATTCATCCTCACGTCTTTTAAACACCCTGAATACTTGGGCATTTCGTCAAATTCTTTTGAATTCTCTTGAACTTTCCTACACTCATGCCCTAAAGTCTATGAAATCCTTTGGAAATACCTTGAAATATTTGAAAATGTTTGAAATTTTACGAAATTCCCCAATTGCGTATACATTTTTTGAAATCCATGAAAATATTATAAAATCCCGCGAAGTTCTATGGAATTTGATATTTCCTGAAATCCTGGAAATCTCATAAAATCCCTTGGAAACTTTTGAAATATCTTTAAACCTTATAGGTCCTGTAAAATCGTTCGACATCTTTCAAAATTCTAGGAAATTCTTTACAACCGCATGAAATCTTTTAAAATCCCTTGAAATGCTTTAGATCTCTTGAAAATCCCTTGGTATTTTTAAAAATACCCCAAAATCTCTAAAATCCTTTAAAAACATTTCAAATTATTAAACTCAAATGAAAATTCCTTCAAATCTTTTAAAATATTCTAAAATCTTTGAAAAAATTTCACAACTTTGGAAATATCTTGAAATCCTACGAAATCCCTCAATTCTTGTGAATAAATTCTTTGAAATCCATTAAAATATTATAAAACCCCGTGAAATTCTACGGAATCTGATATTTCCTGAAACACTGGAAAATTTATTAAAATACCTTGAGAGCTTTTGAAAACCCTTAAAATCATTGAAATCCTCGGCGATCTCATCAAATCCATTGGAATCCTTTAAAATATTTTAAAACCTTATAGGTCCTATAAACTCGTTACATGTCATCCGAAATTGTTTAAAACTATATGAAAAGTTTTTTAAATCCCTTGAAATTATTTAAATCCTTGGAAATCACTTGAAAAATTGTTAATCTCTTCAATACCTTCAATTATTAAAATCTATTGAAAATTCCTTGGAATCTTTTAAAATACCCTAAAATATTTCAAATCCTTTGAATACTTTTAAAATCCCTTGCATTTTTTAAAGCTCTTAAAAAATCCATTGAGTTTTAAAAATACCCTAGAATATGTAAAATCCTTTGAAATCCCTTTAAACTTTTTAACGCTATTGAAAATACATTGGAATTTTTAAAAATACACTAAAATCTTTAAAAATGCTATGGAGTCCCTTCAAATTATTGAAATCTATTAAAAATTCCTTGGAATCTTTTAAAATACCCGAAAATATTTCAAATCCTTTGAAACCTTTTGAATTCCCTTGAAACATTTTAAAGCTCTTGAAAATTCCTTGGAATTTTTAGAAATACCTTACAATCTTTAAGATCCTTTGAAATTTTCAAAAACCCTTAAATCTTGTACAATCCTTAGAAATCCCGTATAAAATCTTGAAATCTTTAATATCTTTTTAAATTCCTTTAAAAATGTTCAAATCTTTAAAATTCTCTGACGCAAAAATCCCTAAAATTCACATTTCATCACATTTCATCTACTTCCTAAAATCCCTTGAATATCTTAAAACCTTATAGGTCCTGTAAAATTGTTCCACATCCTTCGAAATTCTATGAAATTCTTCACAACCGCATGAAAACTTTTTAAAATCCTTATTATCATTCAAATCCTTGGAAATCCCTTGAAATTTGTTAACTCTCTTGAAAATGCCTTGGAATCTTTCAAAATACCCTAGAGTATTTCAAAACCTTTGAAATCCCTTCAAATTCTTGAAATCAATTAAAAATTCTTTGAAATCTTTCAAAATTTCCTAAAATCTTTAAAAACCTTTGTAATCTTTTAATATCCCTTGAAACTTTTTAAAGCTCTTGAAAATGCCTTAAAATCTTTTAAAGTACCCCAAATTATTTCAAATCCTTAGAAATCCCATTAAATTACTGAAATTAATTGAAACTTCTTTAGAATCTTTTCAAATGCCCTAAGATATTTCAAATCATTTAAAATCTTTTGAAAATCCTTGAAACTTTTTAAAGCTCTTGAAAATTCCTTGGAAGTTTTAAAAATACCCTAAATTTAAATCTCTGTTTGAATTCGAACTAATAATGTTACAACTTAGGGATCGTTCATATATTACGTAACGCATGTTTCTTTTGTTTAAATAAAGACAAGAATGAAATTGCCGTGAAATTAAAAAGGAAAAAACGAAATAAACAAACGAAAAACGCGTTACGTAATATATGAACGATCCCTTATTACCAAATAAATTAAGCTTTCAAGTTTTAATAAATTTTATTTTAAGGGCTTCAAATTTAAACACTAATTAAAAATAAAACATTCAAAATTGTAACAATTTCAAATCAGTAGTCCTAAAAATGAAATAAAGTAGAATTCTAAGTCTCAAAGCTTCTAAAATTCTAGAATTTTAAATTGTCACTACATTTTAAAAATTATAATTCAACATTAAAATTGATTAGACAAATTTTCAATTTAAAAATGAAAAAAATGTCTACTACGGAACGTTAAAAATTAAACGAATCTGAACGTCATTTAAATCTGAAGAAAATTTAATTACCAAGAATAGTAATATTTAAAACTTTGTTATACTAAAACTATGAATCCAATATCTAAAATTGCATAATATTAAGCCTTTCAATTCGAAAGTGTGTTTTTTAAGTTGAGTTTGAAATTTTCAATATTTTGGATAATTTTCAAATTTAAAAAAAAAATTATTTTCTGTGGCTAGTTCTAAAATCTTGCCATTTTTAAGGCTTGAATTTGAAAAATTATTATCTTAGTTTTTAATTGCTTTGAATTCATTTTGGAGGCATTTAATTCAAAATTGTTTAATGACAATCCTTTAAACTGAAAATGGTACAACTGTCAAGTCTTTCAATTTGATATTTTAGGGTTTCGAAGAATTTAAAAGGCCATACAATTTTGCACGTTCACAAACGAAACCAAACAATTTAGAATATTTAAATTTTAAATTAATAAATTTAAAACTGACTATCAAGGCTTTCAATATACAATTTTGCAGTTTTGAAAGATTTAATAGTGAAATTGTCCTGACATTTTTAATATTTGAATTTCAAACTCTATTATCGATTCGGGAGAATTTCAATTTAAAATTGTTGAATCATTAAGGCTATCAATTAAAATTTTGTGTACAATATTAGCAATCAAAATCTGAATATAAATCTAAAATATTTCATGGTCGATTTGTATTAAAAAAAAAATTACTGTTATTTTGACCGTTCAAAATTGAAGATTTTTAAATGTTGTGAACCTTTTAAGGTGAATTATTCTAACAAGGTGGAAAATTATATGCTTTCTAATTGAAAACTCAAAATTACCGAATTCAAACTTGAAGCGTTAAAAATTAAACAATTCCAAACTTTGTTTAAAGAGTGAAGCATTCTTAAATTAGGACCTTGAAACTAAGTTGTTAAAAATTATTAATTTTCAAATTGTGCATCACGATTTTTATAATTCAATCATTCCCATGCAAGGGAAACAACTTTATGTTGCTTCAAGTGAAAAGAAAATTTTATAAGATATCAAATTGACGTATAATAATAAAAAATCAATTAATGAATTCGAAGATTATTATTATTATTAATAGTTGATAATTAACTCTGAAGTTAAGATATCAATTTTCATCGATTATCAAAAATATTGTCCTTGCTTTACTTTTCTTTTTATTTTAGATAATAGATACGATGAAATACAAAAATTTTGTATTAATATTAATTTTATACTTTAATTTGAAAATCCCGTGAGACAAAAAAAATGGCCTGTGTTTGTTTTCATAGTTAAATTAAACGAAGTGTCTAAACTTCCGTCTAGACGAACGCTAAATTTCGTCTATACTTTGGTCTAGACGGATACAATACCTCCAAGGAATTTCGTTCGGCTATCAGAGATTCTGGCAATACTGGTTTTTAACGGTTGCGAGACTGACAATCACTACTCGGAATCGATCGGGAGTGTTAAAATAGGCAAAAATACAAAATAAGCAACAATGTAACCGCTTTCTACCTCTAAACACGGGAGCACTCTGCTGTAGCCGGACGAATTATTTTGGATAAATTCGTCCGGCTACTGGCAGTGTACTGTAGCTGAATTAATTAATTTTGTCAAAAATGTCCGTCTAGATGGACTTGTATCCGCATCCTTAATAAAATTATAATCGTAGCGATTTCACAAGATTTTGGTAAAATTACGTAAAGACGTGGGAATATCTTAGTCATTTTTTATATTCGCACGTATCTATAACAAAAATTTTGCCCAAGCTACAATTTACACATAGAAAAAGAAAATACACGTATAATTCCATGCAACTTAAAAAAATTTACACTTCCTGGTCTTTATAATAACAAAAAACAAAACCAATTTAAATATTTCGGAAAATATAAAATGCATATGAAATAAATGACAGAAATATCAATATTTAAAAAATATTATCGTATTAAATATAAAATTCATATTCCTAGAACGCATATTAGAATTATATATATCATATACATTACAGTTGAGTTGCATTTTAGGTTATGACAGAGTCAAACCTAAAGTTTGGGCCGTTTGGGTAATTTTCATTGAACTTTGCAAGCATTCCTTCGCCACTTTAAAACTAATTAATATTGTATAGAATCATCGACTATCATACTTCTATAATATATGCAAAGTATTTCCAAAAAAAATTGAATACAGCGATGCCTTACCTTGAGAACGATAAAAGAAATTCAACAGCCGATCATTTTGTTTTACTGGTTTTGCTATCGGAAAATGTGACAGATTTTCCTTGAAAAATTTCACTATGTCAGTAATTCTCCGGAAAATTATTCGAAAAGTCAATTTTCCATTCCAAAAACTTGAGCACTTTCGGCAGGAATGAGGTTCCTGTCGTTTTTTTTTTGCCACTGAAACTTTCTGCGTGGGAATTAGAAAAACTTGTATTTCATTACGAATTATAATTTCCTCACGTCACTGGATATTTAGGCGCTCAAATGGCGATTTTCTCTCGGCCATTGTGTCGATGATAGATAGTCAGTTTTATTTTCAATTTATACTGATATTTTTATGAAACTTTTACAGGACTGTGCTTTTTATTGACCAATCACCAACCTAACCACTCGGTCGGCTAGTCTTTGATGGACTTACGGATCCTACAATAACGACAGAGAGGACAGCAGTCGGTAAAGTCAAATACTGTCATATTTAAACATACGAAGTGTCTCATACTTGCTCATACTCTCATCGTCCCGAAATTCGGGACGACTAGCAAATCTTGCGCTTTTGGCTAGTCGACCCAAATTTCGGAATAACTAGCTCATTTTTAATGAGCACTTTGCTTTCTCATTATGACTACTTAGCAAACATATTTGTAAAAATACAAAAATAAAAGTAGGTCAATTAATTCGTCTCGAATCAAAGAGTATTTTCTGTTTTTGCATCAGCTTTGAACTATATGTTCGTGAAAGAAGTTATACTGTAAGAAACAGATTTTTCAAATACTATAAATGATCAAAATGACCATAACTTTCTTACACTTCAGTAGAATGCATTAATATTATAGGACAATTGATTCGTCTCGAATCAAGGAGTCTTTTCTATTCTTGCACCAACTTTGAATTATGTTAATGAAAAAAGTTTTACTATGAAAAACCCATTTTTTAAATATTATAAAGTGCTAAAAAAAATGGTAATGATTATTTTCAGAAATCCTTCAGTCAGTTTTCAGACATTATAGTTGTGAGAATAAGCCCTCCAAATTTCATTGATTTATCTGCAATAAAATTGTCTTCAAGTTATCGTGTTCACAAGAAAGTGTGACACACACACACACACACGCACACACACACACACACACACACCCGTACAATTGCTCAGAACATGAAATAATGTAGGTCACATCACTACCCCTTCCCAACGTTTCGTAGGGGGCAAAAGGGCACCGCTGTGACTGTTCTGAGAATTAATATAGGTTACATCCCTACCCCCTTCCAACGTCATTTGGGGGCGGGAGGGCACCAGTGTGGCTGGTCAGAGAAATAATGTAGGTCACATAACCACCCCTTTCCAACATCTTGTGGGGCGGAAGGGCACCCCTGTGACTGGTCAGAGAAATAATGTAGGTCACATCCCTAACCCTTTCCAACGTAATGTGGGGGCAAGAGAGCACCCCTGTGACTAGTCACAGAAATAATGTAGGTCACATCCCTACCCCTTTTCAACGTAATGTGAGGGCTGGTGGGCACCCCTGTGACTGGGCAGAGAAGTAGTGCAGGTCACATCCCTACCCCTTTCCAATGTCTCGCGGGGGGCGGAAAGGCACCCCTTAATGAGTGGGTTCTCAAAGAATGTGGTGTAGAAGAAACATTGTTTGACAAGAGTGAAAGAAATTTGTTTTGATGGTTTGGTCAAGTTGAGAGAATGAGTGAAGAACATGTTTAACGAATCAAGTGTATTTACGTAAAATGAGTGGTAGCGTACCCAGAGGTAGACCGAAGAAAGAATGGTTGGAATTTGTGAATGAGACTCTGAATCGAAGGGATATAAGGAGTCGTAGAAACACAAGAGCGTGCATGAAACGATGTATGGATGTAACGGAAGGAAAAGAGGTATATAAGAATAAGGATGTATGGAGAACAATTGTTTATGAGAAGAAGAGTGATGATGGCTGAAACGAAAGATTTTGGATATTAATGGGCCCGCGTGAAGAGATATTCTTAGTGGATTATTATAATGGCTTCGCGAAGCTCTTCACCTGGGGTGGTTGCTAGAGAGATTGATCAGTGACCCGTGTCGGAGCGGTGTTCTGGGACGGGTGTGTCGTTTGAATGAACAACAAGCGACTTATAGATTCATCTAAAGCCTATCCCTTTTCCTACATTTCCCTTGTTTACCCATACCATATAAAGTTCTTGATCCACGGTAGTATAACGAGGCTAGAACCGAAAGAGTTACGCTTACCCCGAAAGGGATTTGACTTCATTGTATAATAATAATAATAATAAATAAATTTGTCTCTTTATGCAGAAAGTTCACTCTGAAATTTTATAGATGGTGCCAAGAATTGCGAATAATTTTTTCAACTTGACAGTATGATAACTTATTAACGATAGCTGTTTACAGAAATATTAAATGACACAGTGAAGGTTCTTTTGCCAAAATGATCAGTATTAGCAAGAGAACTTGAACTGACAGCATATAAAAAAAGTGATATATCTTTTACAAAAAACAAAGACGCATTGGAATAAATATTTTCCAAGAGGGAAATTTTCGTAGAGGGAAGATAGGAATAGAGGAATATCTGCCACAATTTTGACGACTAAACGTTAAAAACCATTACCAAACGACCACTAAACGATTCCAAAAAGAATTTTTGAAAAATATCAAGATGTGGAGTGCAGCGTGAAGTTATAGCATTCCAATTTTGTAAATGCTGTAATTTTTGTGATTTTGAGCGTCAAACGTGAAAAAACGACCACCAAATGACCACTAAATGCCAACCAAACGATTCCACCAAAAAATCGGTCCCCAAACATTTTTCGTCATAATTGGAGTATTTCTTGTTTTCAAATTTCGCGCCAGTTCCATATGCGCTGAAAATCTGCTCATGCTGTTGCCGATTTTTTGAAAGTTAATATCTGCTACAATTTTGACCACCAGGCGTTGAAGACCGCCAGCAAACGACCTTCAAAGTAAGCGGGTACCAAAGGATTCCAAAAAGAATTTTATGAAAAATAATAAAAAGTGGAGTGTAGCGTGAGGTTGACACTTCCATTTTGAAAATGTTGTAGTTTTTGAAATTTTGTCCACCAAACGTAAGAAAAACCACCGCCTAACGACCACCAAACGATTCCACCAAAAAAATTCGGATTTTTTCGTGTTGGAGTGCCAACTTCACGGACATAAATAAGGCGGGAAAAATGAAAAATACGCTGGTATAATCATTTTTTTAATCGTGCGGACATGATTTTTTGAGAACTTATGTTAACTCGGTTAAAAATTAGATCAAAAACTGTACCAAGAAAAATATTGTCTGAAAAATCACTCGTGCCAGTTTTTCGAAATGTACATAATTCATCTTGGCTAATATTTGAATAAACTCTAAATATTTTTTCATTCTTTTAATTTTTGTATTTTTCAAACCTTTCAATTTTTCTTCCCTCTAAAGTGAAAACGTGATTTCTGTTTTTTTATGTGTTGGTAAAACAGAACACATCAGCTGATCTAACCGTCAAAGTCAAATGTCAAAAGCAGTCAAAGAGATAAACGAAGAAAACCAGAGAAAATGTCTGTCACTGAAGAGAAAATTCAGGAATTAAACTCTAAGTTTTTGGAGTTTATGAGCAAGAAAGAGCACGTAGAAGCAGCTACTGCAGAACTTTACGAAGATCTTTTGGACGAAGTGCTAATGGGATTCGTCTTTGACGTGCACCGAACAGTAAAAAGTGGAAGTTCCGATGTGGAGGAAGGCATTCCGGACGAGGAGTCTTATGTCATTATAGGTTAGGTTTTCTACTTATTTTCATGGTTTTTATTATATTTTACTGGGCATTCTTCAATTTGAAAAAACAAATACTATTAAAGGTAGACTTATATTCATTAGAGGATTTCTTAAGCAGAATTTAACTGGTAAATAATTTTCGAGTGAGAAAACCGGCATTCGCTTTTGGCGCTCTTGTGCCGACTTGGGGGTTATGTTGCGGATATTTGTAATTTGCGTGCATCGAGCTGGTTTCGTTAGTAATTTCATTTAATAGATGCATTTCATTTTAAAGTACGGCCATGGAGTTATTTATTAATGACCAGTAAAATACAAGATCGAATTCAAATTTGAATTCAGTGTTAAAATTACATAATTACAAAGTCACTTTTAAAGCATAAATATTCGCTAAATTTAATATGTATTTATTTATAATCTAATTACCACAATTAACTCAAGTTTTTATATAGGGGAGACCTTCCTACAGTAGATAACCATATTTGTTCAGCACAAATGAAGGGTTTCAGTACTGAACTAGATAACAAACAAAACCGGAATATTTCAGGAGAGCGGAAAAACGTTGTGTAAAATTGAAATCACAATTTAAAGATAAAACAAAAGTCCACTCCTGAGCTGACGTGTTTCTGAATTGAAGCCAAAAAAATGTGATTAAAAAAATTATCCAGCTTCGAGAAATAGAATGTGGAAGTTGACAGTCTCAAAGTGACAGGAACCTACAATTGGATCAGCGTCGGCTGCGGATCGCGATAAAAACATGCAATTTTCAGTCTAAACAAAAAATAGAAAATTACTCCCAAGATGTTCAGCTGCTAAATTAGAAGAAAATGAGTTTGATTAGAAAGAATTAACCGATTGCGAGTAAATCATTCAAGAATTTGGAGGTTCAAATTTCATGGGTTTTGAAAATCGTCTCTGGATAGCGATTAAAAATCTTTTTTTTTTAGTTAAAAAAGATAATAAAAACTTACTCCCAAGATATGTAGAGGCTGAATATTAATAACAAAATTTTCATCCAAAAAAATTATTCTCTTCCAGGAAAATAAAAGATTTAGTGTGACGGTATCCCACTGTAACAGACGATTTTTCACTGATAGGTCTTTTAAAAAAAGAAAGGTTTGATTTTTTATAAATAAATAATTTCAAGAAATATCATTTCTGATCGCTAGAAAAAAAGTTGAGTGAAAAAAAATTGATAAAAGTGGTTTTTTGTAGAAAATGAAGATTCAAGATTTTAGATTAGAATTTTATTGGTACTTTGGTGCTGAAAAAGTGGCAAACAGTCTTAGTTAAGAGCTTTTTCTTTGAAAAAATAAGTGTTTCATTATTTTACTGTATTTAAAAACTTTTAGGAAGAGGAATATGGTCAGGAAAAGGTTAAAAAAAAGGTATGAGGTTAGGCAATTAAAAAAAAAGAATACGATGAGAGACAAGTACAGAGAGTCAGATATCTAGTTTTCAATTCCAATCTTTTTATTACTATATTAAAAATAAGGTTTCGATCAAATCCTTTTAACACAAGATGTATTTGATTTTTTAAGAATTTTTTCATGCAAAAAACCCATTTTCAGCAAAAATGCAGGTTATCTAGTTGTGTACTGCAACCCTTCAAATATATACGTAAAATAATTCATTATACACGTCTGTCTGAAAATACGATTCACTTACAATTGTAGAGAGTACGAAAGTCCAATTGAAAGAGTGTGACAGGCAAAAAGTGACAGGCCATGTTATGTTATGTTGTGTTATGTAACACTTATGTCTTGTTTCTCTCCATATATTATTTTATTTTTCGCTTTGTTCATTATTAAAATATTAGCACTGACTAAGTGACTAGAATAAAAAGAAATATAGATACAAATATTAATGATGATCAATTATGTATAACATTTTTCAGTTTCTTTAAATTTTTTTTATCATTTTATTCTTATTTTTTAATAATATTATTTTAAGTTTTATTTGAATTATTCAATTTTATATGAAGAAAGTAAGTTTTTATGCGATTGTTAGTACTGAAAGTTGAGTTGCGTTAAATTCTTGATTTCTCTTAGTGACAATAAACTGGTTTATTTTTGTATTAATTTTAGTATACACGTACATGCAAGTATATACTTACATAGTCTCGACCATGGAAAGAATTTGTATAGGTTTTAAATAAGTCCAACACTTTATAAGTGTAGCGATTCACCTCATCTCTAGGTGAATCGCTACAAATATCTATTACTTCAATAAATTTCTTAACAAAATTCTATTTTATTGTCATCTATGGGATATCTTTTGTTGAGACCTTGAAGAACTCATACTAAGAGCTATTTGAAATTTAGGACAATTTAGACACTTCCTACACCTCAGCTAAGTCATGGTTTGTGAAAAACTGTTGCGACTCGCCCCGGTACATAAAATCTCGTAATTTATCCATTGATGAAGATCTATGAAAATAGTAGAAAAAAGTAATAATTAAGGTTAATATTCAATAATATTCAAAAATATTCAAAAACGTATTATTTTCCCATGTGGTACGTATGGGAAACTTTAAAAGCTGGGTAGCGCGTCTTAATATTAACAGATTAAAAAAAATTAAAAGGGGTTCACTGTTTTTAGGGACCTAAAAGAATTGGGGAGAGCTGTAAGCAAAATTCGAATTTTTTTTGGGCCACCCAGCATAAATGTTAATTAGTTGCAATTAATTATTTTACGTATATATTTGTGCTTGAAAAAAATGATTGTCTACTGTAGGGAGATCACACCTACAGCTAAGGATGTTCTAGGTGTACAGTCAAGTTCAAAATAACTTTCTCTTCAACTTGATTTATAAAATTACAAAAAAAGGCTCATTGATTGTTGCGAAAAATTGTTTAATTCAAAAAATGACTGAATAAAAATAATTGCACAAATAATTTCTAAATGAAATAATTTTTACAAAACGTGAAGACTAGAATTGTAAAGAACCTTGCAAGGAATAGAACGAGCTTTTGCAAATTAAAATTGAATGAAAATTATGACTTTTGCCTAAAGCGGAAGAAAAAACACAAATATGCAAATAACTGTATTTAAATAAACAATTATGACCTGACCTATTTTTTTATTATTCACGCTTAGGTTTTTCATCTAAAATGTGTTGCAATAATCAATGTAACTTTTTTTATCAATTGTATAAATCAAGTTAAAGATTAAGTAATTTTGAACTTGAATGTACACCTAGAAAATCCTTAACAAAAGAGTGTAGCAACGTGTTGTAATATAAAAAAATTTATGTCCCACTGTGCGGCGTGCGATGAGGAGTAGCGATCGCGTGCGCAGCAAAATCCTGTCACCACTCAAAATAAACGATTACAACTTTTTTTCATTGTAATGATCTTAAAGTACAATGTGCTGGTTTTAATTTGAGCTCTATTAAAAGTCTCTAGCTCGTCAGGTTCGCCCGTCACGTTGTTTTAAAAATTGCCAAAAACGCATTTTTTTGTGGTCTTGTGTTATTCGTTCTTCTTCGTTGTCTAACTAAATTGCTTTCCACAGATTCACCAGGCTTAGATGTCTTCGGTCAACATCCAGTAAAAAAGTCCCAAGAATGCAACTGTCCCAACTGCGACCGGGGAGTAGCCGCTTGCAGATTTGCGACGCACCTCGAGAAATGCATGGGAATGGGTCGAAATAGTTCTCGTATAGCTTCTAGGCGCATAGCGAACAACACAAAAGACATGAGCAACTTCAGCGGAATCATAAGCGATGACGATGACGACGTTGATTGGAGTATGAATAATGACAAGCGAAAACGGAGAAAGGACCGCAACGGTATTAAAAAATACAAACAACAAAAAAGCGGTCAGAAAAACGGAGACAGCACAGATGCTCAATACAATAGCAACGAAAGTTCGCCTTCTAATTACGAGAATATGTCTCTCGAGGACAAGAAAACTCTACTCACTCAAATTTGCGGAGTTATCTCAGAACACACGAAGAAACTCTGCACTAGGTCCGTTCGCTGTCCACAGCATACAGATGACCAGAGGAAGGAAATTCGAGCGAATTTGGAATCGGGTCAGGAAAACTTAACCGTGGATGTGATCGAGACCAATGACGAGGAGGGTCAAAATTCGAGAGAAAACTTTACAAGGTGGGACCAAGAGGGCTCGAGTCATTCTAGTCCAGCAGATTCTACGTCCACTAACTCTACAAACTCAAGCAAGAAGAGGGAAACCAAGTCGAGAGGTAAAGGGAAAACATCAAAACGGGATCGCAATTCGCCTTTTTCTCAGGGAGACTAAATATTTTGAGGAAGCTTATTAGTGCTATAAAGACTGAAGGACTATGCTTCAAATGAAATCAAATTAGCTTGATATACTCTACAGAAATCAGAAATCCTTTAAAATACTCGAGTAAGTCGGGATAAGTAATGTAATCATTCAACTTACCATTGCTAAATAGTATAAATGTTATCTTTAATTTTGAATAAGCCTTATTGTTATTAGTGCGAGCAATAACAAATACTTACAGTTGATGTTTATCACGTATCATAATTTCACAATTCGTCTTCATTAAAGCTCGTTTCCCGTAAATATCGAGACATTACGTTTACGACTATTATTTTTATTGAGAACACGTGACCGATTATTTTTGACGAACTTTCCCATGAATTGCCTGCATTTTCAGGAGATTTTTCAAGAGAAATAAAAACGTTCTCAAAAATTAATTTTCAATTTAGAAAAAATGTATATGTTTCCGAGATACATCAGAGCTAAATTGAAGCCTGAAAAGTTTGATTGGAAAATGTTATTAGGTTCCGAGAAAATGTAGGGAGAATTTTTTCGCTCGAGACGCACGTTTTCTCAACTTTGGACGGTGATTATATATCCAATTTTCAATTTCAGAAAAAAAATGATTTCCAGCTACTGAGTTGCTGAATCAATACAAAAAAAGTTTGATTGGAATATGTCATTAAGTTCCGGGAAAATGTAGGAGTTATTTTTTTTCGTTCAAGACGCACGTTTTTTCAACTTTGGACGGTGAGTAAAAATCCAAGTTTCATTGTAGAAAAAAAACATATACCCGAGATACTGCAGTGCTAAATTGAGATGTGAAAAGTTTGATTGAAAAGTCATCCACTTCAGAGGAAATGGAGGGGAAAGTTGTTTTCGCTCGAAGCTCATGTTTTCTCAATTTTAGAAGGTGATCTAAGTTCTTATTTTCCATCAAAATAAGCAAAAGCACAATAGATTTGTAGCTGTTAAGCTGCAAAACTTTCAGAAAGTTCCACAAACTTGAAAAAAACTTTTTAAAATTGCGAAAAATTAAAAGAATGCATTATAGTAAAACCTTTTTGTCACAATGCGTATAACAATTTAACTGATTTTTTGAGCTAATACTAGACTGAGTTTGAATTTACCAGAATTGGATTGGAATTGACAAATTGAGGTGAGTTTCTCTTCTTTAATTCAGTTAAGTTTACGTTAGTCACTTGAATGTGCTATAATTCAATTGCATTTTACTAAAATTCAACTTGAATCAACTAGAATGCATTTTATTTTATGAGAATTCACTTTACTTAGAGTGGCTGCTGGATCGGGAAAGTGGGAAATCACCAGGAATTTTTCCATTTTCAGATAGGCTATTTATATCTTGACAGGAAAATGTTTTAATTTTTATTAGAAAAATCTAACCAGTTACTTCAAATATCACTCTAACTTGATGTTACATGAATACTCGTACAAGGGCGGATCCAGAAACTTAATTTGGTGGGAGCGATTCGAAAAGTTATGAAGGGGCTAATTTGTAATAGCTGCGTGCATGGGTTTTATTTGCTGATACTATACAGTAAACAAATGAAATAATAATGAAATAAGAAATGTTTATAACAAAAGTAGAGCAATATTGTACTAAATAATAATATATATTTGATGACAAATTTTAATTTATCTATCACAACATAAATTCTAATCTATGTTTCAAGAACCTTTGGTGGGGGCGATCTTGCTACCTCTCCTTGAAAGATGTTGTCATTTTATTCAGATCGCATACCGCCCACACAAATTCAATATTTTGTTGGATTTGAACCAAACTTAGTACCAAAGTGTTTTTGAAGCTTGAAAACTCCTTTGGTACCAAGTTTCATTGCTATGTCCAATAAAACTCATTTTGTGAGGTCCCCAAAGAAATAAAATGCGTATTTTTTTTCGATCGGACAACATTTAGAGGTTGCGCCCACCCCCTCAATTTTTCCATTGAAAATACATGGGGAAAACCCCCATTTTTACGAATATGCGACTGGAAAGCGTACATTTCAATAAATCGAGTGAAAATTACATGGACTTCTCAAAATCACTTCTCCGACTGAGACGTATGTATTTATTCTTGATTTTGACCCCCCAAACCCCTTTCAGTATACCCCAAAAACCACCCTCTAAACGAGAATGAAGTATTTTGCCGTATATTGGTCGTCAATATTACTCTTGTGTATTTTTTTTATCACAGATCATTTTCAGTGGTCAAATAAAAAATTTCATGTATTTTTTGTTAATTACTAATTGTTTAAACAATATTTATTTGTTCAAACAATTCTTTTTTTCCCATTTTATCGCAAATCGTCGACACTCTCACAAGGTAAACTAATGGGGCAATATAAAAAATCAGAACTGTCGATTCAATTTGTTGTTAATTTTTTAAGCAACTTTTTATTATTCAAATGTAACTTTATTATTATTATTATAAAAAAATTATATCTCAGACTTAAGATGGTTACAGCCCAATATGTCGAAGGCACTTTTTGAGTTGGATATGTGTACCAAACTCAATATTCTACACGGGGCTACCCCGGTTTTATATCATCAGATACGGACGCATTCTTATAAGGTAAATGTCCCAGTTTGGGCGAATGCTCAGATACTATAAGTAAATCCGCGGCAATCTCAAAGTTTATGACACTAGCAATAGTTTAATCACATTCTAGAATGGATTAAATATATTTTTGATGCAGGTTTTATAGTCATTTTATTATTTATTCGTATTATTTAAACGTTATATAGTCACGCACGTCGCCATCTGCGACCGATCGAGCATAACATTGTTCTCGGCTTGTAGTTCGGAAGTTAACACGATGCGTTGTTTTTCGTCACAACAGTGCTTGAAAAATTTTGTGGGGCGAGTGTTCTATTGAAAAGTAAGTAATAATTATAAGTTTTTCAAATGGGCTCATCAATATAACTCAAAGTTAATGCATTATTCGTATATTTCCTGCCGCCTTAATACGGACGGAAAAAACGGTTGAGAAGTTTGGTCGAGTGTTTACAAGCAACAAGGTAACATAAAAATTATGCGTTTTTTTAGATAACAAGTACACTATCTCAATTCTTAAAGCTTTTTCCTGTCATGACGCATGTTGCTTTATACATTTGTGTTGAATAATTGATAAAAATGTACGCGAAACGATTAGAATGGCAATGTGACAGCCATTTTTTCCTGCCCTATTCGGGACAGCGTGAATTTGCTCGCAGTATAAATCACGATATCCCACCAATGTAGGAAAAAGAACATGGCGTCGCTCGCCCAAACTGGGACATTCGATTCGCCCAAACTGGGTCAGAGGAAAAATTCATTCGCCCAAATAGGTTCATCGGAACAGCATGAAATATTCTCCATTATTCAATAAAAACTGTTTGTTTATATCAATGAGCAGACAAAATATTGAGTGCAAATATTGAGTGCAATTGAATTTTATGGTGGACTGATGGAGCACATTGAAGTGCTTCGGAATTAGCCAAAGAGGATTCAAAAATATCAATTAGGACTCGAGATACGTAAAGCGTAACACAATCCCCCCACCTTATTACACACTCTCGTTATCAGTACATGTAGTTGATCGCAATTAAATTTTATGGTGGAATGATGGAGCGCATTTGAAGTGCTTTGGAATAAGCCAAAGAGGATAAAAAGATATTGATTAGGACTCAAGATACGTGAATTGTGTCACCATCCCCCCACCTCATTGCACGCTCTCGTTATCAGTACTTGCAGTTGAGCGCAATTGAATCTTTTGATGGAGCGATAGAGCGCATTTAAAGTGCTTCAGAATGAGCCAAAGAGAATGAAAAGATATTACTCGTAATTAGGACTTGAGATACGTGAACCGTGTCACCAGCCCCCCCACCTCAATGCGCACTCTCGTTTCCAGTACATGCAGTTGAGCGCAATTGAATTTTTTGGTGGAGCGATCGAGCGCATTCGAAGTGCTTCGGAATAAGCCAAAGAGAATGAAAAGACATAAATTAGGACTCGAGATACGTGAAGCGTGTCACCAGCCCCCCACCTAAATGCGCTCTCTCGTTATCAATACATCGATTGAGCGCAATTTAAGTTTTTTGGTGAAGCGATGGAACGCATTCTAAGTGCTTCGGAATAAGCCAAAGAAGATAAAAAAGATATTAATTAGGAGTCGAGATACGTGAAGCGCGTCACGAGCCACCCCCACCTCATTGCACACTCTTGTTATCAGTACTTGTAGTTGAACGTAATTGAATCTTTTGAAAGAGCGATGGAGCGCATTTGAAGTGCGTTGGAATAACCAAAGAGGATTGGAAAATATTAATTAGGACTTGAGATACGTGGAGCGTGTCACCAACCCCCACCTCAATGCACGCTCTTGTTATCAGTACTTGCAGTTGAGCGCGATTGAATCTATTCATGGAGCGATGGAGCGCATTCGAAGTGTTTCGGAATGACCCGACGAGGATAAAAAGATAGTAATCAGGATTCGAGATACGTGAAGCGTGTCACCACCTTCCCGCCTCATTGCACGCTCTCGTTATCAGTACTTGCATTTAAGCGCGATTGAATCTTTTGATGGAGCAATGGAGTGCATCTGAAGTGCTTCGGGAAAAGCCAAAGATACGTGAAGCGCATCGCCAGTCCCCGCCTCATTGCACGCTCTCGTTATCAGTACTAGCAGTTAAGCGCAATTGAATCTTCTGATGGAGCGATAGAGTGCATCTGAAGTGCTTCCAGAAAAGCCAAAGAAGATAAGAATATATCAATTAGGACTCGTGATACGTACAGTGTGTCAACAGCCCTCCCGCACCTCATTGCACGCTCTCGTAATCAGTACTTGCAGTTCAGCTCAATTGAATCTTTTGATGGAGCGATGGAGCGCATTCGATGTGTTTCGGAATTAGCCAAAGAGGATAAAAAGATATTAACCTTCATGCGTTCGCGCCAACTTGAGTCACACCGGCGCTCGCGCGGGCTGTCAGTTGACCGCCCACGTTTTCTCATGATCATCATGCTGTTTCCTGTACTTTTCGTGAATGATTCACTGCCATGAAAGTGAAGAAACTCTGATACAACACGGCAAACACGATCTTGATCAAAATTTTATACTTTTTAATTTCCTTGTCCTCCAAACCGTAGGCAAGGAAAGTATTAATTACCAATGTCAGTCCATTCAACCAATTCGCATGACTGTCACCAGACCGCCCGACCTTGCGTCTTCGATTTTGGAACTATATTGGGTGGGATGAGGGGGGTGGGTCAATCTAATTTGTGTCTAAACTAGCGGTCGTAAGTGTAAATAACGAATACATGCCCTTCTCACCTCACCCAAAGCTCACTGGTGAGCGCGTCATTCGAAATTCCAAAAAGGCGGTCACTTGACGGCCCACGCGAACGCATGAAGGTTAATCAGGACTCGAGATACGTGGAGCGTGTCACCAGCCCCCCGCCTCATTGCACGCTCTCGTTATCAGTTCTTGCTGTTGAGCGCAATTAAATCTTTTGTTAGAGCTATGGAGCGCATTTAAAGTGTTTCGGAATGAGCCAAAGAGGATAAAAAGACATTAATTAGTACTCGAGATACGTATAGTGTGTCACCAGCCCCCCGCCACCTTAACACTTGCAATAGCTCCTCTAGTTTTTTGGCGCAAAATTTTTACTCTGTGGTGCAATGAAGCGCATTTGGGGTGCTCTCGAATGGGTTTGTATAAATGTCAAAAATATGTGATGGGGGGGCTACTGCAACGGAACTGGTTCCATGAAGAATTATAAGAAGTAGAAATTATTCAGTGTGAAGATAGTTTAATCTAAATACAATGGACATATTTGACATAACCTTGCAACTGCAAAGTTTTTGTAACTGCCTTTAAGCGGCTACATGTTAATTTAAAAAAAATAGATGCGAAATACAATCAAAAACGGAATACATTCAAAAACGATATCTTTTGAAAGAACAGTGAAGTTGTCACTGGAAACTTCGAAAATAATGCATTTTCGAAAAATCATCCAAGTTCAGTGGAAAATTCTGCATATCCTTCATGCGTACTACCATTGCTGATCCCTTGGTTTCTTTATATATTGGAAAAAGCACATGCAAGGTGTTAACTCCAATTATGAAACCCTTGTATGTTACTTGCATTTTCTTCAAAGTTGCAGCGTCTACTGATACGAAGTAATTCTCTCGCTCAGCCGCGAAATTAATACCTCTTGAAGTAGAAATAGCAGTTTTAAAACGGTTTACTATTGCATCAATTGCAGGTGATGCTGGCATAGAAACTGATTCTGTAAGCAAAAGTAGAAATAAATTCATTTCATTATTTGAAATATCATACGAATTAGAACGACTCAATATAGGAGATTAGGCACTCGATCGAAAGCGGACTGGGATTTATCAACCCGCCCGGTAATAGTTTCGCAGAGTGGCGCTAAAAGCAGTTCTGCGCAATTTTCTTGAGAAAGCTTGAGAGATTTCAAAAGATAAGAAAGATTTCCAGGGATTCAAAAAATTTCAACAGCTTTCAAGGAAATCCATAGGATTTTGAAGAGCTTTAATTATTTCATGGAATTTTTTAAGCTTTCAAACATTTCAAAAAATTTACAAGATTATAAAGATTTAGTGGTGAAATGAGGTATAAGAATGAATTGGTGAAGCAAGGAAAAGTGAAGGAATATCGATACAGTGGAGGGGAAATGAAGGAAAGCGCGTGTAGGGAAGTTAGGGAAAATTAGGTGTAGAGCTGGTGAGGTGAGAGGGTAATAAGGGGGAATAATGAGAAGCGAGCGGCGGTAGGAGTGGCTTGGGGAAGAAAAGTTAAAAATTGTATACAATAATAAATAGACTACAAAACTCTTTATTGTAGGCGCATGTCGCCTACTTTCACTACTATTTTAACCTATACTTATAGCCCTATATTAATTTATTTGCTTTCGCTAAGCAGTAAGCAGTATTCCACGTTCGGAAAAGTAATTTTCCGCTTATGTTTAGTGGCACACTTTTCTCCATTCGAATTTGCAGAATTTTACTAGTACTTCAAGAGATTTCGTTACATTAGAATCAGTGAGTCTCCTCCCTAATTCGAATTCAAACAGCACAATAAATTTTAAATTTCATTTTAAAGAGAACTCCTTAGGGTATCCAAAAAATATTGCCTGTCTGATTTACAATACTGCAATCAAAAATTTAATTGAAGGTATAGAGATTTTATTATATTTACCAAGAGAATCAATCAATACGAGGAAGGTGAAAAACAGAATACCAATAACGGTCCTCATTGTCTGTAAACGGAGTGAACTTATGTATGGATAGTTTCGCAAACAGAGTATTACTATAATGGAAATTCTGCAAGAAGTTCCAGGATATATGCGTTATGTTGGCGGATGTGATGTAGCCTATTTCTCATGTTTTACAATATTATCTTCTCATTTTTTCAGTGAAGTTAAAAATGATATACAATCACTGAAAAAAGGTCTAGAAACATCAGATATATTTCAAAAGAACATAAAAATTAAAACCTATTTGAAAATAGACCATATGCATATAAAAAATGTATGCGTGATAAAAATTGCTTCCTAATCTCTTCCGATTTTATTTTAAAGTTTTATTATTCTTTTTATTATTCTTATATTATTTGATATTTTATGTTTCAAAAATGGAAATGGAAAGAGATTCTGGATGTTTTTGTAGTCGGCTCAACTTTTTTAAGAAGATGGTAATGGAAATATCCGCACGTTTAATTTTCAAGGTTAAAACTTGAAAAAACATTATTTTCCAAAACGACATTTGTGGGTATTTTCATGTCCATATTCGTAATCAACTCGGCAAGGTACATTGACATAAGAGGTTTCAAAAAAATAAGAAACTCATAAACATGTTTTCAAAATATTCCCGATCCGTACCAAAATCGTGAATTTGATCATTTTTTAAGCTATTGCGTCGGAGTTCTGTGTATCTTTCCCATAAAATTCAGAATACAATAAAACTATTTACCTCTGAGAAACGTATGCATACTGAAAAATGTTTCTCAATCTCTTCCGGCGTTATCACAGGTCTCAGTAATATTTCAATAATTTTCATATTATTCGACAGGCAAGGTTTCGAAAACGTAATAGAAAACAGGCAAGAATTGAAAGCGCGAATGGTTTTTACTTAGGGGTATCTATCTTTGAATGACATAGTGAAAAAGCTCTTTGATGCATCAAACCTATACACTCATTAGACTTAATAATGAGCATTGACTATAAATTATGAAAATTGGCTCTTAAAACTTGCGACAATAATGTATTTTCTTCTCATCAGATTCGAACAGTTGAAAATTCGTGATGTCGTTGATGCGTACTGCAAGTGCTGTGCCTTTGCGTACTTTATGTACCGGAAAAAGATGTACCATGATATTTATTCCAGTTATGAAATCCTTATATGTTGCTTCATTTGCTTGTAGCACTTTGGCACTTATTGATCGGAAAGGATCATTTGGTTCTTTGAAAAAATTTTTACCTTTACAAGTAGAAGTAATTTTTTCTAAGGCGATTGAATATTTCATCCATTAGAGCTGGTGATAGTGAAGAACTTGATTCGGTGAGAAATAATAGAAATTAATGCATTTTATTGACTAAACTGTTACATAAATTGAAACGATGGAATATAAAAGATTAGGCTTTGGACTTGAGGCGATTTTATATGTATTAACTATTTCCCGTTAAAATTATGAAAAGTGCGGGAAAATAGAATTTATTTCCGCCAGGAAATGCGAGGGTTGTGTGTATACAAACGATTGGCGCAAATTATGTCCCGCTAAAATCATGAATTGAGCGGGAGAGATAGAAAGTATTTCCGCCATGGAATGCGAGGGTTGTATCTCAGGCGTACACATGATTGGCATAAATTATATCCCGCTAAAATCACGAAAAGAGCGGCCGAAATTGAATTTACTTATTGGGTAATAAATCATCTCGTAATGATCTATATAGAAAAGGGGCGGGGCCTATAGCGTTTCTTGCGTGCGAAGTAAATCCACGATTCAACTATTCAATTACTTTAGTTTTAAATACCAGAGAATCTGGACCAGCACCGCGTTTGATGGAGCTGTGTCTCTTGCGTCTATCAGATATTATTTTATAATAGTAAAGTTATCACGTATGTGTGTTTTTTTATCTCTGTGAAAAGAGGCTGAAACCGTTTTTTGTAATAATTTGTTTAAGCGTGGTGCTTTATATTATTTTAACATTAAATGGGATCTCACAAACTCATTCGGCCACGGAACATATCTGGGGAAGCGACTTTGTGAGGAGCGTCTCCAATCATTTCAATTAACTGCAGTGATGACTATAGGAGCGTCTATTAATCTCTAATTTAAGACATTTATATTTTGGTATCGGAGGGCTAATTCAGAAAAAATCCGCAACATCAGCGAGAACTTTGCGCCTCCACTAACGCTACTCCAAGCGAGAACGCAACCGTCAAGCTACCGAATCAGCCGAATGATAAGTAATTCGTCCATGTAAATTTTTAATTGTTTGTGAAAATATTATAATTTTTAATGGTTTTATATTTTTGACTTTTCTTGTCTGGCGTTTTGATTCGCACTTTTTCAAATCGCCACTGAAAAAGGAGAGACTCAACTTTAAGCTGGACGCATTGTCCCTTTAATTTCAGTCGAAATGATTCACATATTCTATTCCTCTATTTATATGTCTGAGTGAAAGAGTGCCGTTAATCTTATATATCATTTAGTTTGCGTATTGAAAAATTTTAATTATCCGATGAATCCAATTAGATATTATCAAGATAGCCTCTTAAATTCAATCAAGCTTTAGAATTTCAAACAAATTAAAATCGAGTGCATTTGAAGTAAATAAATAAATGAAGTAAAAAAGAAAAACGAAATGATAAAGAAAATCAGTTACAGACTTATACATATAAACCAGGAGAAATTGATTAGCTTATGCCTAAAGAAAGGCTTGTTCATTCCAAATGCATGGTTCACACGTAAAATGATCCATACGTATACTTAGGACGAAGGCGAAAGCCACATGATTGACTTTGTTGTAACGGATGAGAGACTGAGAGGGCACGGTAGTGAGAGATACACGGGTTATGAGAGGTTCTGAATGTTGAACGATTGACTACCTCATAGTTTCAAAAATAAACCTGGGTCAAGGATGGAGGAGAAGCAGAATTGGAGATAAGCGGAAGCAGACGGGAGTGAAATCTAAAATTTGCAGAACCAAAAGTACAAATGGTATAACGTGAAAAGCTGAATAAATATCTAGGTCATCATAGAGAAGACTGCGGTATTGCAGTTGTATGAAGAAAAACTGAAGTTGCTTTGCGGAATGATGAAGTCCGCGTAGCTGTTAACGAGGAAAAGTAAGCATACTCGCGAAAATTGAGTGTTAACGATCTTAACAATAAGGAGAGGACTGGACTAGAAAACTATTATAGGGATAAAAACAGAACAGCAAAGATATGGACAAAATCAGAATTTGTGCGAGTGATTTTTCAAGAAACTGTACGAAGTAAAACTATGGAACATAACAATTGTGGCACAGAAGGATGTTTAAAAACCGCTCTATTTGATGATGTAACTTCTGACCTCAGGACGGCGAAAGTGCATGATCTGGCGTTTGTAGATGATAAAATTGCTACAGCAGAATCAGTCTGATTTGCCGGGAAGGATTGTGCTTGAAAGAAGGGGTGAGGAAGCAGTATGCGGCATTGCCTTTAACGAAGATATGATAGATTAAGTTGAAGATTTCGTGTATCTTGAAAGTTTATTTACCTCTGCTGGAAAAATAGATGCGTAGATATCTAGACGTATATCGAGGGAAAAAGTACTATCGGCATTATACGGATCATTATTAGAAGTAAAGATATGACGAATAAAGTTAAATTGCAATATACAATTATGTGCTTGCATCCTCTGTGCTATATGGTAGTGAGACCTGAATGTATCAAGAAAAGGATAGGAGTGAAGTGAACGCGGCTGGTATGCAATTACTGCGGATTATACGCGGTAAAATGCTAATGGACAAAGTGAGTAATGAGTAGGTTCTCACAGAAAGTGATGCAGAAGAAAAACTGATTGAGAAGAGTAAAAGAAATTTGTTGAGATAATTTAGTCATGTTGAAAGAATAGACGAAGGACGTTTAATGAAGCAAGTGTATTTAGGTAAAGTGAATGGTAGTGTGCCCAGAGGTAGATTGAAGTAAAGATGGTTGTTCTGTATGAATGAGACTCTAAAGCAAGGACATACACAGAGTCGTAGTGAAACAAGAGCTTGCATGAAAAGATGTATGGATATAATGGAAGCAAAAAATGTATATGAGGATAGGCATGTATGGAGGACAATTGTATACAAGAAGAACCGTGACGCCTGAAACAAAATATTTTGAAAACTCATGGGCCCTCGTGAAGAGCTTTGCTAAGTGGATGTGTTGGAGTAAGGAGTATCGATCTTCCTATGAGTTTAATAGTGACTTTAAGTGTTGATATGTGAATCGTAATGTTACTGTGAAGCTCTTGACCTGGGGTGGTTGCTGGCGAATTTGATCAGCAACCCGCGTCATAGCCGTGTTTTGGGATGAGTGTGCTGTTTGAATGAACAACACGGGAGTTTTAGATTGATCTGAAACCTATCTCTTCTCCTGCACATGCTTTACTTACCCTCACTATTTAAATTTCTTGATCCCTTTTAGTATAACGAAGCTAGAACAAAACGAATTACGCTTACCCCGAGAGGAATCTAGCTTAATGGTATAATAATAATGACAATCATATAAGAGGATATTCTGAAACGCTGAAAGAAAAGTCAAATCATTCGCGGAAAGTCATTTTTCATATTGTTAAATATATCAATCTGTTCTGCGGATATTTTTGAAAGATTCTTGAAACTTTTTTGTTTTATCATAGTGGCGTGTTATATCACACGAACTTGAGCAACGTGTAATATTAATATCCATTACAAAAACGTTCATTATTCACGCAGTTTTCAATTTGCACATTTATTTGGATCACCCTTAACAAAAAAAAATATATTATAGGCGTGATGGGAATTTTTGTTTTTTCGAAAATCTCATTGTCTGAAATGATTAGCTTTTTGTTGAAAATTAATAAGTGAAAAAGTTAATAGTAGGTAGATGTTCAAAAGTTGTCTTTGCATATGTTAAAACAATTTCAATCTGTTAAAAAAATTCTGTTTCGTAAATTGTTCACAGAAGTTTTTTTGTTTTGTTTCACAAGATGTAACTAATAAGCTAGGCCACCATGTGCTATAATCTCTTTAAATCGTTAAATTGATCTAGGAACATCGAGTAAACTTCGATCGACATAAGAATTGAAATCTATTTGAAAATCACTCATATACATATAAAAAAATGTATGCGTGCTTAACATTGTTCCTTAATCTCGTCTGACTTTATTACAAAGTTTCATTAATCTTTTCAGTATTTTTACGTTAATCGATATTATATTTTTCAAAAATGGAAATGAAAATGAAAAATGGGTGTTTTTGTATCCGGCCTATATATTTTCACAAAACGACTATAGGAATATCTGCACGTGTAATTTTCAAGTTCAAGCTTGAAAAAACGCACTTTTGTTGAAATGATATTTTGAGGTAATTTCATGGCTACATTCGTGATCAGCACAGAAAAATAGATTGGCATACCTGTAGAAGTTTCGAAGAATATAAGAAAATTATAAACTTTTTTTTAACAATTCTCAATCATTACCAAAGTGGAGGGTTTCATAATTTTTTTAATTTCTGCGTCGGAGTTCTGTGCATGTCTCCGATAAAATTTAGGATACAATAAAACTATTTACTTCTAGGTAATGTACGCGTATTGAAAAATGTTCTGTAATCTCTTCCTCAGTTATTCAAGAGTTTCAGTGATCTTTTCATAATTTTCATATTATTCGAAACACGAGGTTTCAAAAAGATAATGAAAAATACATGAACTCGTTTTTAAAAAATTCCCAATCTCTATTAAAATCATGTGTTTGATAAATTTTTCAACTACTACTTCGGAATTTTGTGCATCTCTCCGATAAAATTCAAGATACAATAAAACTATTTACCTCTAACAAATATACGCGCAGTAAAAAATGTTTCCTTATCTCTGTGTCGGTTATTAAACAGTGCCGGTACTATTTTTATATTATTCGGCACACAGTATGATATTTATAATACTCAAATAAAATTTGAATCTAATTAATAGGGTAAGAATCAAGAGCACGAATGTTTTTCAGGTGGGAGTACTTATCTCTGAAAAAGTAAAAAACTCTTTGATGCATCAAATTCAGATATTTATTAGATTCAATTGTAAACATTGACTATAAATTATGAACATTAGCTGCTAAAGCTTGCGAAAATACTTCATTTTCTTCTCATCAGATTTGGACAGTTGAAAATTATCCATGTCCTTGATGCGTCCTACTAGTTTACAAACAATTTCTTGTACAATTAGGCAGGAACACAAAATAAAAAAAAGTGTCATGCGCGATGGACTAGACTACCATACTTATATGTTTTTGGGTTCACTAAATACGAATCTGATGTTGGATTTGCTCCATGTGGTCAGGTTTTTGAGAAAATGAGCCTTTTTGGTCATTTTTTTAAAAGAACCTAGGATGCGGGTCACACGTTCTGGAAACTTCTAGCAGGGCTCAAATTAAAGGTTGATCCTTCTACTTTAGGAGAATCATATTGAAAAAATCATTTTGGATTCAGCGACTCATAACACATATAGGTTTGATGGTCTTGTTCACCGCACATGGCATCTTTTTATTTTGTGTGTCTTTGTTATCAATCGATGCAAACGAAGCAGATGATTGGAGAAAATGATAGATTATGTAATAATTCGACACAAAAAACTACAAATTTGTACAAAATATCAAGACTTTTAATAGATGATTATTAATTTTCATAATTTTGTTTCGAAAATAAAAAGTTTCTAAGCAAAAATATGATAATTCACGACAACAAAAACGCAATCTTAAATTTTTATAGTTTTTTGTGAGAAATTATGAATTTCTAGAAAGATTCATGAAAAATTTATAATAGGAAGTAATAATTATAATAATAATAAGCATTCACAAATAATTAATAATAGTAATTAATAATGATCAATAATTTATAAATACTTCTTTGTATGAAATTTTTCGAAAATATAACTACATTTTTTTACGTAAAAATAGAAAAACCTACAACCCCATTATGAACGTTACCCTTGTAGAACGCTGTAACAATTCGTCAAAAAATTTTCCGAATCATTTTGATTTGATAATTTTTGAAATTTTAGACGATGCAAATTTGAAAAGAGATCATTTCGCGATTTGAAAAACTTTCTATGTATTATGTAAAATAAATAGAATTAAGGGATGACATCATTTTTCTGAAAAAGGAAAATCCTAAATGTTGAAAAGTGCCGTAAATATAATGAGAGAATTAGAAAATTCCTGAAATATCGAATCACCGAAAAAAAATAAAACTACCGAAAATATTTATTTACGAAATTGAAATATTCCGAAAGTGAAAGTTGACGAAACTAAAAAAATTCAGAAATTCGAAAATACTTGAATTGTTAAATTCCTCAAATGATAGAACTATCTACTTAAATCTTAAGAACTGAAATTTCAAATTCCCGAAAATTTCAAATTGGAGAAATTTTAAATTCCCTACAAATTTAAAGAATCTGGTAGACTTGCACGTCCACTTCAAATTTTACACAGATTGTAAGTGACCCGACATGTAACTTTTCAATCGTAAGCTATTTCCAATTTCAAACATATAGAATAAAATATGATTCTAGCCAATGCAAAATATTGAAAATTTCGTATCCTTGCAGGGGGTTGTATTGATGCGTTCTTTCGGGAATTTGAGATTTTGGTAATTTACTTATTTCGCGAATTTCAAATTTTTTTTACTTTAGTAAATTTGACGATTCACTAATTTCGGGATCTTTAAAATTTTGATAGATATATAATTTTGGGAATTTATTAATTTCGGAAATTTGAAATTCCTGGATTTCTGTCGATTCGTTAACTTTCACCTTCGGAATCTTTCAATTTCGTTGATAAACGTTTTCGGTATGTTTATTTTTCTCGGTAATTGGAAATTTCGAAAATATCCATTTCACGGAAATTTTTCATTTCATATTTCAGTACGTTGTTTTTTTATATTTATTTATCGTATTACATATATATATATATATATATATATATATATATATAATTTTTATCATATTATAAAAATATATTATTCATCACAATTTATATTCCAGTGAGGGAGCGTCCAATAATTACGTAAGGTTTTTTGTGGGGAGGGCGTCTGGAAAGTCTTAAAAATCCTTACTTGGTGGAGGGAGTCTAAATGATTTTTTACGCTTGGAAAGGGGTAGAGATGTGACCTGCATTACTTCTGTGACTAGTCATAGGGATGATTTTTAAGCTACTTTTAGAATTGAATTAGAATTGAATAAGTTAAAGTTAAAGCTTGAAGGACTGAACTTTATAAAACAAAACCTAACTTTCAATTTTATTAGTTTTTTTTTAAAGTTTAGTTTTATTTAGGGACATACATAATTTTCGAGACAACTAGCTAAATGGTGAAAATAGGCTAGTCGTCTTGAATTTCGGGACGCCGAGACACTTCGTTTTATTCATTTGAATACTCCTTGAAATTTATTGAATTCTATGGATATCATACATAATCTCTTAAGCCGATTGAGCTTCCTGGAAATCTCTTGAAATCTTTTGAAAGCTGTGGAAATCCCTTAAACTTCTTTGAGATTCCGTGAAATCTGTTGAAATTCCTGAAATCGCTTGAAATCTTCAAAATGCCATTAAAATCCGTCATATTACTCTGAACGCCTCTGAAATTCTGTGAAATTATCAAAACCGCTTCAATTCAGAGATCGGACGAAACCTTTTAGGCTGTATCCCAGTCTAAAGGGTCCCTGAAGGGCCCGGGTGCGGACTGGACCCGAGCCATTAAAGAACCCTTCAACCTCAGACCCAACATAAAAGGTTCCTTGAATTATATTTTAGAAATCTATAAATTGTTTCGTAACCAAATGAGAGAGAAGAGGAAAGAGGAGAGGAGAGAAGAGAGAAAGAGAGAGAGAGGAGAGAGAGAGAGCATACAGGTCCATCAGTTTTTTTGCTGTACGTGCCAGGAAACTTCTAGCGACAAAATGAAAAAAAGAGTATACTGTTTCAGTGAAAAATGTATAAAAAAACTTTTTGCTGGACCTGTAAATAAACTGTAATTTTAATAAAATTGCCGGATCTGTATACACGATTTTTTTTTATTTTGCCGCTAGATGTTTCTTTCTTTCTTTCCTTTTAGGTTGGACCCGAGGTTGAGGGGTTCCTTAGCGCTGCGGGTCCGGGGTGGACCCTTTAATCTCTGAAGGGTCCGGGTCCGGATAAGAACCCTTGACCCGCCAAAATGTAGGGGTTTCGATCCATGTTTCAATCCCTTAAAATCCATCAAAATTTTTTTAAATCCTTTGAAATCTCTTCAAATCTTTGAAATCAAATTGAAATCTACATGACATCCTTACAAATTTGGGAAAAAATTTGGTATCTCTTGAGATTCTCTGAAATTCTCTGACTCCCTTCAATATCTGCGGAAATAGTTCCTAAATATATGAAGAATAGATACAAATATTGAAAAATGGGCAAAAAGATTATTTTGAAGACTTATTCCATATGGTATGTGAAAACGTTGTCTTTGCATATTCTAAAAATTTTCAACTTAAAAAAAAAATTCTTCTTTGAGAATTGTTCAAAAAAGTTTTTGGAATTTTGTTTTGAAAAAAGGGGACTAGGATGGTAGGTCAAAATGTGATATAAACCCTTCACAAGGTCAAAAATTATCTAAAGACATCGAATAAACTTTTATGGACATAAATATTGGATTCCTTTGTTAAAATCGCCCAGATTCCTTTGAAAGCATGTATGCACACTAAAAATTGGTTCCTAATCTCTCTCGACTTTATTACAAAGTTTCATTATTCTGTTCAGTTCTTCTCCATTATTCGATATCTTGTTCTTCAAAAATCGAAATGAGAAGAGTATATGGATGCTTTTGTAGTCGGTTTACCTTTTTTAAGAACATGGCCAAGAAAATATCCGCACAGATAATTTTCAACGTTACAACTTGAAAAAACTAAGCTTTTTAAAATGACATTTGCGGATATATTCAGGGCCATATTCGTGATCAGCGCAACAAAATACATTAGCATTTGAGGTTTCGAAAATATGAGGAATTTATGAATTTGTTTTTAAAAGATTTTCAGTCTTTACCAAAGTCGTGAGTTTGATAATTTTTAAAATTTCTGCTTCGCAGCTCTATAAATCTTTCCAATACATTTTAATATGTACAATAAAACTATATACGCCTAAAAAATGTGAGCGTACTTAAAATGTTTCCTAATCTCTTCCGTAAACTATAATATTTAAGAATTAATTTAGGGATTTTCATGCAAGACAAATTTTGTATAAACCTTTGAAATAATAAATTTTCGTGAGTCCCGTCAGCAATTGTAAAAATTTTGGAAAGAAATTGAACTTTTTTAGTACTTCCGTCTCTATTCCGACTTTGAAAATTTTGTTAAGGAAAGTTAGTTCCTAAGTACTAATTTGTCTCATACCCTGAACTTTAACGGGATTTTATCACTAACGGAAAACTAAAATACATAAAATCCTAGTGATGTGTAAGTTACTTTTTGAAAGGAACTAGTTATCGTTATTGTTACATCACGAGAAGTGTAACTAGTTATCGTTAGCGTTAACGATTCAAAATGTAACTTTTTCCTAGTCAATTTTTCAAAAAAAAAAGCAAGTAAAAGTAAGTTACTTTTTCAAAAAAAGTAACTATCGTTACTTTTGTAGTTACTTTTATATTTAAGATATATATATATATATATATCAAAATTTCATTTTTACACAACTTTATTTATATCTGTTAGTGACAGCTGATATACTTTTTATTGAGAGTCTTAGAGGCTGGTCACCAGCGAAAAAGTATTTCTAAAACATTAAGAAATACATTTTTAACTGAAACTGGTATATATGATTGTTAGCTAGAAATTCATTTTCAACAAAAAAACGAATTCTCAACAAAACAGTAGTTAATTTTTTACCAAAAAGATGAATTTTCAACTAAAAAAGAGAAATTTTCAACCGAATAGTAGAATCTTTAACCTAACAATATAAACTTTCAACCAAAAATAGATTAGTTGAATCTTCAATTGAAAAAAAATTAACTTTAACCCAAAAAAAAATTTACGGAACAAAAAAATTAAATTTTCAACGAAAGATGAATTTTGAACTAAGATGATGAATCTTCAATCAAAAAATTAATTTTCAACAAAGAAGTTCTACTTCAAACCAAAAAAGATTTCAATTTGAATTTTCAGTCAAGAGGGTAAAAAAATCAACCAGATTGTTGAAATTTGAAGCCAAGGAGGCTATTATACCACACTGTTGAATTTTTAATACCAAAATATGAAATTTCAGCAACAAATGTTCATTTTCAACCGAATAGTTTGAATTTTCTACCAGTATAGTTAAATTTTCAACCTAAAAAGACAAATTTTTAACTCAACAGTCGACTTTCAATTAAAATGATGGATCTACAGCTAGAATAATAAATTTTTAACAAAGTAGTTCAACCAAGTGCTTGAATTTTCAACAAAATAGTTGAATCCTTAACAAAAACAGATTGATTTTCAACCAGCCAGTTGCATTTTCAAGGCAAAAGAACGAATTTTTAATAAAATAGTTTAATTTTCCGCAAAAAATATGAATTTTCAACCTAGAATGGAATAGTTCATTTTTCAATTAAAAAAATTAATTTTGAACCAAGAAAAGAACGAATTTTTAACAAAATGAAACGCCTTACAACAGTGAGACAGGTGAAATCACGATGAAGGGGCGGCGAAACCCTCGTGAGTCTTAAGGACACGGAGCGACATAAGAATGATAGCTCTTTGTATCCATCTCGGAAGTGTCTTGGCAGTTTTCTGGCACGCGGTCATGGCTTCGAGGTAACGAACCAGTGATGGTTTCGCGCCTCCAAGAACACCGACCACAAGGACAATTATTTCAGGCGAATATTCCTAGACCCTTCCCCGCAGTTCCCCTATAAGGTCTCGATACCTCTCTTCCTTTTCCTTTTCATTGACTGTAATGTTGGCGACCGCCTTAGCCGAGAATCCGATCACGAAAATATTTCGTTTCTTTTTGTCCGGAAGTACGATATCAGGCCTCGATCGCACAATAGGGACTTTTAGCCTGAAACAGTTGTTCAAGTAAATTTTGCACAACTCGTTCTCGACAATTCACTCCATCTCACTGGGAGCGTTCGGGAGAGCGGGGTCGCGGCTGGTTTCATATGACTGAAAAAGATGGTAAGGAAACACTCTTAGAGCTGCATTGTGTCTGTGGAGATACGTCGTTCACATGTGAGTAGGACACCCAGAAAATATGCGCCGTAAGTGCTCAGAATGTGCATGACACGCTCTGCACCTGTCGTAGGGAACTTCTTGACGTAAGATGCGGCCACGGAATACCAAGGTGGAAATTACACCGTTCTAACACGCGAAAATAAAATCCTCTGTTTCTGAATCCAGTCCCGATGATAATGATGGACGGATCGACTTAGGGATAACATGTTGTATTGCGATGCCAGTATTATTGCTAATCGCAGAGGTTAGATGGAGGAGTCCGACCTCTGAATTATCGCTAAGGTAAGGGTCCAAAAGTTCACTTACGAACTGAGGATCCATCATCACATATTGGAAAAGTCAAAGCTGCTGACTATTAAGTAGCACATTCTTGACAAAACATGGATGTTATGCCAAGAGGAGCATACAGAAGAGGGAGGGATGGGTCAGGGAGAATCAACAGTTTCTCGCTGACCCATCGCGGCTCTTCAGCAATTTCTCTTTTTCTGTCAATAATCTGTCTACGTCCGAGGAAGTAGAGACTTTTTGGAGAGATGCTTACGAAGTTCAACACCGATTGCATGAGGATACTGAGAACATCACGCGTTTCAAGTAGCTGTGTAACAACCTCATAACGTCCGAAGAACGATGTCCACCAATCACTGCTGAAGAGATAAAGAAAGCACTGAAGGGCACGAAGAACTTCTCGGCTGTCGAACCAGATGGTATCAAAAACTTATGGTGGAAGAAGTTTACTTCCACATTCCAACATCTGGCCCGGTTCTTCACATCGTATTTGAGGTCGAAGACGCCCATTCCGCAGTGCTGGTGTTAGGACCCACTGTACTCCTACTGAAGAAGAGCTTCTTATCAAACACAAGGAACTACATGCCAATCACTAGCCTGAACACGCTACGCTGTGTACGATCTTTACAGCTATCCTGAATGATTGAAGAACCTGCTAATCGACAGAAACGTCTGCAAAGACGTTTTAGTGTACAATCGCAATCCGTCAATGGCCTGGATTAATTAGCAGAAAGCTTTTCCTTTAACCTCCCATAGACTTATCATCTTTCTGTTAGAACGCTTGAAGGTTCATCCACGAAGAGTCAATCATTTATCCAATGAGTTAATGTTTCTCTGCCTCGCTAACGTGAGATGCACCTTCTTCCTTCCTCCTTATCCTAGTACTTATTCCATTCTTCTGTATTTCCACATCTGACACCCGCAATTGATTTTAGCGATCCTATTTCCCCTCTCTTCTCAAAATATCTCGCTACTCCCTCTATCCGTATCCATTTATACTCCTTGACCATCCATTCCTGTATATACTATATTGCCTACAATGCTTCTACCTTCCCGGAATCCTGTTTGACATTCAGGTAATATCTCCTCACCTTCTTTTAGCTTATTTAGTCTTTCTGTTAACACTCATCCACGAACCCTTTCCAAACTCTTTTGACTACCTCTCTTGATTTCTTTCTGGCTTTCCCCTAAATATAAATCCATGCTTCATTGCTCAGCCCATCGCTTCCCCCCGCTTTCCCTCTAATTAATTTTGGACTTGTGCTTCTATCTCCTTGTTCTTTACTTTTACCTCATTCTCATCCCCCTCTATTATCCCCTTCTGCTAGTTTTTTTCCTTTTATCTGACCCTTGAAACATTTCTCTGAAGTATTCCTTTTATTCTTTCATTTTTATGTTTCCACTTATGCCTTCTCTCTTCTTCTTTGTTTTATTGATGAATTTCCGTGATTCCCCTTTTGTCTTAATACTATTAATTTCCTCTTCCATTTCTCTTTGTTTTCTTCCTTCATTTCCCTTGCATAAATCCCTATATTTTTTCCCGGTCCATAAATATTTCAGCCTATCTCTTTTTCCTTCCTGCCAGTCTTCGTATGCTTTTCTAGCTTTCTTTTTTTCTTGCATTCACCGTCATACCAAATTTTTGTCCAATTTTCATCCCTTCCCCTGACAACCTTCATCTTTTTCATTTTTCTTCCTTCCTTTACATTTCCTTTCAGTTCATCTCAAGCCTGATTGAACTCTACTTCCTGAAATTTGTGTTTTTCTGTCTTTTCTACATATTCTTTCTTTGCTTCCTCTGCCCACACTTCTCTCTCTACTATATACACCTCTGCTTTCCTCCTCTCAATGTTTACCTTCCTCTCCTCTCAACGTTTGCTTTTCTCCTCTCAACGTTGGTAATTACGTAATCAATTACTGTTGCCAAATTACCTTTTTCACTATTCTTGCATCCCAATCACCCCATATTAACAGTACCGCTTCCTCTTCTTCTTTTATGTTATTCTCTATTTCTTCCCTTGTATTTTTCATTTCTTTCCCATTATAAATTGTCACAATCCCATACCAGTTTCCTCTCTTCTTCCTCTTTCCCTTACTCCCTCTTGCTATTTTCTTCTGTTCTAGCGATCCTTTAAGTCTTGTAACTATTCCCCCACTAGCTGCCCTTTTTCAATTTCTGCAGCTTTCCAAAAAATTACCTTAACTTCCTCCTGTTTTTCTTGGATCACCCTACTGTTTTTCTCCTATTTTTATTTTTATTCCTATCACTTTCTATTTTTCTACCCCTGCTCTCATCCTTTTTCCTCCTATCCCCTATCTTGAAAAACGCATGCCCTTCTTCTTCAGTTATTCTTTCCCTTCATTCCATTTGCGCCATTCCCCTTCTATGGCGATTTGCTGGTATCCTACCCTAACTACCTTTCCATTGACCCTTACTTTTCAAGCTATTTCTCTTATTTTACGTTGAATTTTCCTTTTCTTGTATGTCAGATTATGAACAATTAAAATTTTTTCCCCCTTCTTTGCAATACCCTCTAGATTTTTGCCTGCGCTGGTTCCATCTTTTTACTTACTTTCAAGATATTCTATCTCTTATTCATTCAACCTTTTCCTTCTTATATTACATGGGATCATAATAGACTCCAACGAACAAAATAATAACAAAACAACACATGAAGGGGAGTCTTTAATGACACCCTCTATAAAAATTTCTTTTTCTGAGAAGACGGAAACCAATGAAGGGTTTAAATATCCTTCGAAACATCAAGGGGCTGATGCGGTTCCTGGTACCTCAAGTGGTAATGCTGGGAATGGGGCTTTGAATAATCTCATAAACGTGGTGAATACTAACGCGAATGCTGAGTCCTAGAAGACCCATGAAAAAAAAGTACTGTGGTGCTCCAGGAAGAGGTACCAACGCCAGCAACTTTTGTTGCAAGATGAAGTAACCTCTCAACCGAGGACTCCTAAACGGCCCCGACCTGATGTCATCACACCTGAGCAAACCAGGGAAGCTGCGAAGAGTAGGGTTGTGGACCCTAGTGTCTCATATAGTTTCGACCTTCAAGGCCATCTAAAATTGGCTATTGTTCCCAAGGGTTTCCTGAAAAGAAATTCAACTCAGAACAAGAAATAGCTATCGAGGCTGCCCTCGAGACAGATTTTGTCCTCATTCAAGAACCTTCGTGCTACAAGGTAGAAGTTAAGGGTATGAGTCAGAAATGCGGCTCTATAATGTTGAATAGAACTGATGGAAGCCCTAGCGCAGCGGTGTACGTCCGAAGGGATATGGATTATATCAACTAATCTAGGTTCTGTAGCAAAGTCCTAGGGTCGATTAAAATCAAACATCACAGAGGAGGGAGACCTCGACCAATGGTGATTTACTCAGCTTACCTCGTGCAGGAGTACTTTCCTGGCTTCGAGTCTGATCACCCATCGGTGGGGGAAGGGGCTATCAAGTTGAACTCCTCTAATGATACAGGTCATAGGGCCATTGGAGGTGACTGAAGGGTGGCAAGCTGCATGATAACACAATCAAAAATTATGTGGGTTGTTCGGCAGTTTGACCCATTTAAGGCCGCTGGGGACGATGGTATTTTCCCGGCGATGATTCGGGAAGCTTGAAATGTTTCAATGGGACCATTGTGTTACATTTTTAGGGTATGCGTAGCTATGGGATATTGTCATTTGGTATGGAGGGGGGTTAAAGTGATCTTTATAACGAAGCCGAGGAGAGACTGATATTATGAGGCCAAATCATTTAGCCCGATAAGCCTAACCCCTTTCATGTCAAATACACTGGAAAAGCTATTCAATCATCATATGAAGAAGGAAATCCGACTAGATAAGTCCCTTCATAGTTCCTAGACATGAAGGGTGCTTTTAGTAACACCCCTACTGAATTCTATAAAACTCTACAGAGGAACATGGTGTACGTGCCATCGTAAGTATGTGGATGCGGTCTATGCTGTTCGCAGAATAGTCTGATTGTCTAATTGGTGCAACAATCGCGGCTTACCTGTTAATCCTAAACTAACCTGGAAACTACATGTTGATGCGATGGTAAAAAAGGCCAAAGCAACCTTTTTTGCTTGCAGAGACGCAACTGGAAAAACCTGGGGATTCAAACCCAAGGTAGTTGACTGGTTATGTACGATTATTATTAGACTGATCATAACTTATGCCTCATTGATATGGGTGCCAAGAACCAGTTTGGTGTACTGGTGCAATAGTTCTGGTGGTTTAGATTCCACCTTAAGCTGTGGATTACACCATCATGCACTTGACTGCAACCCAGCCCGTGGATGGTGGGGTAAAAATTATACCAGACTACCAAATTTGTCAAATTATGCATATCACTCTAATCAGATCACTTGATTGCATTACCAAAATGCGTCCGTGACTGACGATATACAGGTATGCCAGGATAGCCCTGTGCAATATATTCAGTCTCTATCCGCCGGTTCCGCGCCAGAAAAGTTTAGTTTGTACGAGTTTACTTGAAGAGTACTATAATGCAGAAAATGGGCCTCTGTTTTCTGAATATCAAAGCTTAAACCATAGTTCATGGGAGCCAACTCATGAAAGTTAATTTAATGGGGAAAAACTTTTTTTTTAAGCAAAATATATGTGTGCAAAAAATGGGCTTCTGTTTTCGGAATATTTAAGTTTGAACCATATTTAATAGGAGAAGAATCATGAAAGTTAATTAAGTTGGGAAAACTATTATTTTTTGAACAAAATATATGTGCTCGGCATTCTATTACTTGGCTCCGCGAAAGAAAAGGCTAGTTTGTGCAATTTTACCTGAAAAATAATGCGAAAAATAGGCTTCTGTTTTGTAAATATTAAAGTTTGAACCATAGTTTATAAGGGTCAACTCATAACAGGTTATTGAATTGGGAAAAACTATTTTTTTTCAACAAGATATAAGTGGTCGCCTTTCTAATCTTTGGCTTTGGGCAAGAAAAGGCTAGTTTGTGTGAGTTGACTTGAAAAATAACGCAAAAAATGGGCTTCCGTTTTTTGAATATTAAAGTTCAAACCATAGTTTATGGAGGTCAACTCATAAAAGTTGATTAAATGAGGGAAAAATATTCATTTTGAATGAAATATATGTGTTTGCCTTTCTATTTTTTGACTCCGTAGAAGGAAAGGCTAGTTTGTGCAATTTTACTTGAAAAATAATGCAAAAAATGGGCTCCTGTTTTCTGAATATTGGAGTTTGAACCATAGTTATAAGGGGCTAACCCATAAAAATTAATTAAGTGGGGAAAACTCTTATTTATTTGAACAAGATGTATGTGTTCGCCTTTGTGTTCGCCGTTGACACAACAGAAAAGTTTAGTTTGTACAATTTCACCTGAAAAATAATGCGAAAAATGGGCTTCTGTTTTGTAAATATTAAAGTTTGAACCATAGTTTATAAGGGTCAACTCATAACAGGTTATTGAATTGGGAA